>OZ024889.1:2632612-2842612 GCA_964017195.1 Siderastrea radians | reverse complement strand
CCCTCCTCGTGATAAATAAACCTAAATACGTGCGTGATCATGATGTCATAGTCTTTTTTTGAAATCATCACATGACTGACTCGCTGCTGTACTTTACCGGGTGGATTTTCCATGTTAATTATATTATTAGTCTGTTTTCATTACTTTCAAATTAAAGTTACTTCCGACAGGAAATTTCTCAGGATGAAGAGTAATGTCTTCATGAGAAGCAATTTGTCTTTGTAGTTGGCTAATTGGCAAGAAAGCATTGTGGTCGCCATTTTGTCGCCAGGTGGCTGCAAGTGTGTACTTTCCCCTCTACTGCAAGGAGCACCTGTCACATTACCTCCTTATTAGGTAAACGATTTAACCCAGTGCGAAGCGCTCTTCTTCGGTCTTCTTCACCCTGGCGGACTTCAAGCAATTTTCCAGCCGAAAAGAAGCAAATTCGGATCTCATGGAGTCAGAAGGTCAGTGAAATAACTCCTTTGGTCTTTTCTTATACGCTGAGTCACTAGTTTAGTGGCCTTAAAACTTCGGCTGTAGCCAGGTAAAAAATAGATTTCAAATTATTACTATACCAGAAGGAAGGACCTATCACGCGCTCAAGTCTCAACTGTTTCCATGTTTTTGCTAGTATTGTGTCGTTTATTTTTACCAAAGGCATATTAAAAGCTGTTTTCAAGTGTCACATGTTGTTTTGAAGTAAATGTTATACCCAAAAGTGGATGTATTCTGACTTAAACTTGTGTGTTAAATTCCATGAGCTTGCAGTTTGAAGCGCTTTTGTGTTACTTGTCTGGGCAGGTGCTAAGCAGAATTCATTGATTCCCATCGTTTTTAATAGTAGCACAGTGGAAGTGTGATTTCTAACGCAAGACTTAAACTCCTGAAAGAAGCCCTGTGTTTCTTGTCCTTCTGCATTGATCTCAAGGACGCCAGAGTGACACCAAAACAGTCTCTACGACACACGGAAATTGTCTTGGCGAATCGAGTCGCGCATTTTAGAAGTCCAATACTTCTTTCTTGAGGTCGTGTTCCGTGAAGTTGTGGTTTCGATACTTTAAGCATTTCACCCGAGTGTGTAGATTAGTTAAATGATTTAATATTCTGCCTCTTTGCCTGGGGGAAGTTGCCCTTTTCCAAATTTTCCAATGTTAAAGATGTATGATTATTTCAAAGGAGAAAAAAAGAGGAATCCTTAAGGCCAGTTTACACATGCGATTTTTGTGCAGTTTTTGTTGCACTTTTCAATGCAATTTTTGTCGCGCTCGAGCTCGGCACAAAAATTGCAATTGTGAAGTAGTTTTGATATCTGTGCAATTTGTCCCCGCGACATCGCAGTGGTCTCGAACATGTTGAAAACTTGACGAGTTTGGGGGTGATTTTTGGGAAATTGCAACAAATATCCCACTCAAATAGCACAGAAATCGCAATGAAATCACTGCTAGTTTACGCTTGCGGCAAAAGTTGCATTGGAGAGAGCAACAAAAATCGCATCAAAAATCGCATGTGTAAACGGGCCTTTATAAACAAAAAACAAACCAACGTCATTTTTTCTCCTGAAGAGTCAGCCCATTTTTCTGCTTAAAAATTAATTTAGTGAGAAAGCATCAGTTTCTTTTGTGTTAACGGCTTCAGCTTCAGCTTATAAACTTTTATACCCAGTAGAACATGTTGCTATGCCTATAGGTTGAGATCCTACAAGGCATTAAAATGGATAAGTTGAACACATTGTTGATTCGAAATTCTTATAATAATAATAATAAAATATTTATATAGCGCCTATATCCTAAAAGTTCAAAAGCGCTTTACAGAAGTAACGTTAAAAATATTAAAAACACTATTAAAAAAATAAATATAAAAATAGTTAAAAAGTTACAAAAAAAAAAAAAATCTTAAGACTAATAAAAAAAGTTGCTAAAAAGTTATAAAAATGCTTTTTTAAAAAGGAAAGTTTTAAGTTTATGTTTAAAAAGGGACACTGAGGAGCTGTTCTTGATGTCAGAAGGCAGAGTATTCCAGAGTGTAGGAGCTGCCACGGAGAAAGATCTTGCGCCATATGTTTTCAAATTGAAATGCGGAATTGAAAGAAGGTCTTTTGAAGATGAACGTAGCTGACGAGGTGGAGTGTAAGGAGTAAGAAGATCGAGAACGTATGTAGGTGCCAGATCGTTTAGAGCCTTGTACGTGATGAGTAGAATTTTAAAGATGATGCGATAATTAACAGGAAGCCAGTGGAGATTTAACAAAATAGGTGTGATGTGTTCGTGTTTTCTTGAGAGGGTAATGAGACGAGCGGCGGCATTCTGGACGTGCTGTAACTTTTTTATTAGACAGTTCGGTAAGCCATAGAGTAAAGAATTGCAGTGATCCAATTTTGAAGATACAAACGCATGAACAAGTATTTCAGTAGTGGTGGATGACAGGTACTTTCTTATATTGCTGATATTACGGAAATGATAAAAAGATGATTTGCAAATACTTGCAATATGCTCATTGAAATGAAAATGATGGTCAAAAATGACACCAATATTTCTTGCTTTCTGCGAGGAGCGGATGGTCTCATTGACGACAGAGATTTTTTGAAGGATTGGTCTCGGTAGATGTTTAGCGGAGATCACTAGAAGTTCAGTCTTATCTTTGTTCAGTTTAAGACGATTAACCAACATCCAGTGATCAATCTCGTGTACACAGCGCTCAATGTTGGACACAGCTAAATCCCTATCACCGGGTATAGTTGGCTGAAAGGACAGATAAAGTTGTGAATCATCAGCATAAAAATGATAAATTCTTTGCAATTTAACATGCCTAGCCCAAGCAAATGAGAGATCTGTAAATTGAATAATGTTTTCCTTCACTTACTAATGATAAAGCGATTATCTGTTATTTTCCTCATATTCAAAACTAGCAAAGTACCTTTACCATTTCACTTTCAGATTGGGAAATTGATATCTGGCAGCATATTTATGATACTATTAAACAAACTAGACTGAAAATGTTTTTTGGAGGGGTTGACAAGGGGGATAAGGTGTTGTAACAATTACTGTTAATCTTGCGGGATGGTGATCGATATTTTGGTAGCTAAATACATATTAATTTCACAAACATGAGCAAATGAACTTTAAAATCTTGGATGACAAAACCTTAAGTGGGTACTAACTTTTGAAAATGAAAACAAATGTATTTGAACCTTTATGTTTATACTTGTGTTAGTTGACCTGACCCAAAGATTTTCGTTTACAAGTAAACACTTGTTTCAATATCCATAGCAAAACATTTCAATGGGATCATGTTTTAATTGAAGGAAAAAGGCCGTAAGTGATGATTACAGGTTGAAAATCTAAATTGGTGCTATTTAGCTGAACATTGGCACACTGGCTGGTTTTCGTGTAAGGAACATTGTTGTGCATTTATTTCTTGACCTGAGAGCTTCATTTCGAAGAATTAGCATATTACTTTTTCTTAAAACTGACACAAAGAAAACAACAGGACTGCGGATTCTAGGTTGAATTCCTTTGTTTTAGTTCAGGCAGAGAACAAAAGAAATCATTCACGCTTCACTTGTGGGAGTTCAGTTCGGCAAAACTTTTTCCGCAAAAGTAATACGCTAATTCTTTGAATTTTAGATCTCAGGTCAAGAAATACATGCACAACAGTGTTCCTTACATGAAAACCAGCCTGTGTGCCAATGTTCAGCTGGACAGCACCAATTTCGATTTTAACCTCAAATCATCACTTACACCCTTTTTCCTCCGAGCCCTTCATTTTATAATTTACTCTTCAAATGAACATCATATGTCCAGCTGTTTCTGTATTTTAATATTACAATAATTATTGACCTCTGAAGTTCAACACGACCAGTGGTTTCGTTTTCACTGCTTTCGTTTATTGTAGCAGGTCTTAAGAACTCATCTTTGGGTCCTTTCGTAATTTATTAGTGGATGTCATCCACATTGCCAGTTAGTTTCTGTTTTTTATGCTTTATTGTCAGTCACTGTAATCATGTTAGACAGTGTTAAAAAGCACAATCAGTAGTTGGGTTTTGAACTGCAGAGTTCATGTAATACTGAAAAATGCAATTTTGAGATCCATAGGTGACAAAATTGTCAAATCATTTACCAACATTGCAATTTGAAAATTTTACGGATTTTTCTGTGTCAATGACACTTTTTTAAAAGCATTTTTATTGCATTAAGAAAGGACACTTTATAGTACCTAACATTCCATACATTACATATTACACATACATGCATTATTTACTACACTACATTCTATACATTACATTATACATTACATATTACACTATGTTACAGTCCATACATTATATATTACACATACAAGCATTTTTGTTACACTACATCCTATACCTTTCACTACATTATACATTACATTTTACACTACTCTACTTTTATATATTGCACATACATGCATGTTTTGGTACTCTCCCAGACACAAAGATTGGAAAATTACTCTCACAGGTTGTGTTGAAAGGTGTTAGTGAAAGGCTTCCACTTATCATTGTGGGTTTTTAGTCTGTTCTTTGTGGCAATTGATCGTTCAATGGATTCAATGTAATTCAACTTCACAATGACATGAGACAAAGATGGAAGAGAATTCTTAAGGCGATTATAATAAATTATCTGTTTTCCAACAGTGATGATGTGATTTAAAAGCAGCCAGCGAGACCTCTTTTGTGTCACGCCAAATGCAATGACACACAATGTAGAGCATCAGTAATTGTGTGTTGGTTTTTTCTTTCCATCAGAGGATAGCGGTGGTCGTGGCTGCTGTGACTATTTATTGACGTTTTTGTCTTATGTCATGGTCATTTGTACTTTGCCATTTTCTCTGTTCTTCACCATAAAGGTAAGTACAGCACTGTCTAAATTTCTAATAAATGCCTTCTTCCACTCAGAGAGCACCCTTTATTTCACTGTTGCATGGGGCAGATTGTTCAATAATTATTTTGCAAAAGCGTATCTATTACATTTTGCTCTTTTAGTCTCTCGTGAATGTTCCAAACAACTGGAGATTACTGTAAACACCTGTGTATAAGCTGCATCTGTAGACACGCCGCACCCCCAATGCAGGAATAGGTCAAAATTAGAAAAAATGTTAGAGCAGAAAGGTTGAGGTTTGAGTGTGGTTCCGATAGTGAATAAACAATTTCATTTTCAAAACACTGACATTGCAGTTGCTGTGAACTTTTAGATGATTTATTTCTTTAGAAAGTGATATCAAACTTGCCACCCCTTCTGTTTCTAGTGAATAAACCATATCTCATACTAAAGGCAATCTGTTGGTTCAATTTCTGCATCATGACTTCAAAACACACAGAAAAGAAAAGCGAGTGAAACAAATAGACAACAGCTTAGTAGCCAAGCTTTTATGTTTAGGGAGAAGTCTGGGCACCAAACACAATGTAAAATCTGCCATTTTCCTCACAAGTTGTCGCGAAAAATCTGAAAATGATGCAAAGCAAATATGTAAATAAATATGAAAATGTAAGCTTACATACACGAAAAGCGAATGAACAGGCAGGTTTCTTGTTAAAAATTTACTTCTGTATAAACTCTCTCTCTCAATTTCTATCTGATGCATGTTTTCCAATGTAACCAATCCACCATCTTGTTTTTGAGTGATGTACCGACAATCACAATCCATCTCACTTTGACTTTCGCTTTGGTTTAGTCTGCAGTGATTTCAGTTGGGTTATCTAATTTATACCCACAGGAAGGTTTCAAAAATAATAGATTCAAATGCACCAAAAAGGCTGATGACATGAACGATGGGTTTTCTGAAAAAGAAGAAAACTGACAGCAAAAAGGCATTCAAAATGTTAGCAGTCACGAACATGGAATCATCGATGGTTACAAATGTGCGGTCTCTGAAGGCTGTGAATGTGGAATCGTTGATTGTTACCATTGTGGAATCGATCACTAGGATTAAGTCAGTGAAATTCTTGGGTTTGTTGTTTCGTTCAAAAATGTCTTGCCCAAAATGCCTGACATGGCAATTCTGAGCCTCTAGATTTTCAAATTTTTCTGAGGGGGCACCGCCTAGAAGCTTGTGCCTTTGGCACGTGGTTGCTAAGCCACCTACTTTTACATCCTATCCATGTACTCTAAAACTAGTGAGAACCCTGATTGTAATTTTCTGCTCATATGGTTTCTGGAGTCTCAAAAGATATTATTCAAATTCTTACATGTAGTAGATGTCATGAGAGCCAGTCAAGAAACCTGCCTTCCACTCTCCTTTTTATGAGAATCATTTGCCATTTTCGCAGCAGCTGAAAATTAGCAGTATTGGGAGCTTGCTTTGCAGTTTACCCCGGGTCATGTGGACTCCTGAATTAAAAAATAAAATCAAAGTCGTGAAGTTATAAATTTAAGCAGGACAAGAAAGTGATGTTATAGTGCTGGAAAAGGAAAATGATTGACTAAGTTACAAAGTTTGTAGAGTTAGTGTGCTGTTCAGGGCTCTTAAAGTTTTTTTTCTTCTCAACAAACAACAGATTGTACAGGAATATGAGAGAGCAGTAATTTTCCGTCTTGGTCGGCTGCTGCCTGGAGGAGCAAAAGGACCAGGTATAAAAGTATTTGAAATCCAACACTGTTTAATGTTAGTGGTTATTAGTTTTCTTTTGTCAAAAATAAGTTGGACTTCTCCAAGCGACTACTTCTTGCAACAAATTCTTTAGTCAAATCACTGTTGTGTGAACTCTTGCCTCCCCCACCATCCTTACCAACATTTTGGGTTGTCACTTCCAAGACAGCATTTCAGTTAACAGAAGTTTGTTATTCTTGAAAAAGTACTTATTTTTTCGGGTAATTTTTGAGGAACAATTTAGCTTATTTAATGCATAGGTAAATATGTATTTTTTGTTATTCTTAAATAAGTTGTCCTTGTTAATTTTGAAACAGCAATTTAGCAATATACATATTTGTTTTTGTTTTCCAGGGTTGTTTTTTATTTTGCCCTGTATTGACTCGTACCAGAAAGTTGACCTCAGGACAGTGTCCTTTGACGTTCCACCACAGGAGGTTTGTAAATAACTTTTTCAATATCCACCAAGTCTTCCCTGCTGACCAAGTAACATGTTTGTTTTCTCTGTTCCTTACCTCGTGTACCCCTGTGGCTTGAGAAAACAGTTGAAAGTCATGAAAATAGGTGTTGCAATAATTTCCAAAACTTTCCTATTGAACAGTGAGGTAGCCAAAGGAAACATAGCTAGCATAATGTTTTAGTCTTTTAAGGTGTATTTTCAGTATCTATAAGAACTGGTAATTAGAAAAGCAGCCAGGGATCTCCTTCTTTGGCCAATCATTGGCAAATTGTACATGACATTATGCTGTCACAATATGTGTATATATATATATATTTTTTTTTGTTTTGTTTTTGTTTTTTGTTTTTTTGTTTTTTTTTTTGTCAAAAAGCAAGCAAAGCTAGCAAAGCCTTTGATAACGTCCTTTCTGGAAGGTACACTTGTTTGTGGCACTGGTATTGGGGAAGTTAATTTCTTGAGAAAGCCTGAACAAATGTAATTTACCATAGACTGAATATTAACCAAGAGCAAGATTAGTAATAAAAAATATGGAAAACAACCAAATTGCAGCTGCTAAAAAATATGTATGTTATGGAGTCATATTGAATAATACAGCTGCTTTGCAATTGTTTGTGCCTTTTACAAAATTTGTTGGTTTTTTTGTTTTGGGCACTGTTAACTTGCTATTGAAAGGATTAACAACTTATTCCACAGAACAATTATTTTTGGTTCAGGGCTTTGTGCCTAAAACTTGTCTTTTCAATTTTTGTAGATTTTGACCAAAGATAGTGTGACTGTGGCAGTTGATGCTGTGGTGTACTTCAGAATCTATGATGCCACGACATCTATTACAAATGTGGAGAATGCCAATCGCTCCACTCGTCTGCTTGCTCAGACCACCTTGCGAAACGTTCTGGGAACCAAGAATTTGAGCGAGATCTTGGCTGACCGGGAAAGCATTAGCCATACTATGCAGGTATGAAGATGTAATTTCTATTTATTGAAACTTGTTTAAGAGATAACTTGGAAAGGGATGCATGAATAAAACAAATTTCTTGTGACTTATCAGCAAGGGTCTTTTAAAGCAATTGACAATAAAAACTAACGGTAAAAATTCATGACGTTTGGACCGCTCTTCGGTCATTATCAACAAAATGTTGAGAATAAGAATTTGCATATATATATAGTGTCAAAGAGGTAAAAATATGTAAGAAATCTGTATGAAGTGAAAGTATGTAAAAGTATGTGTAAAAAGAATATACAAAGAAGGTGTTAAAACAATAAAAAGCATGCAAAACTAACTATATAAAGACGAATTATTTAAAAACCTTCGCACGGATTGAGTTGGACTGTACATTGAGACTTGGTCTCAGTTCATGAATAAAAAACATTTTGTAAATGAGGCAGTCAAACTTGTTTTTACATTTCTTTAGAATTTTAAAATTCTTGTTGAGATCCTTAGGGGCCAGAGAATGTTCCGTGTGAAAATGCTTGCCAATAGATGACGACACGTTCTTGTGCTCCTCGACGCATTGATGCAAGTGCCGACGCGTTGAACCAACATAACCTGCATCACACAGGTCACATTTAAAATGGTAAACTAGGCACTGTTGGTTTACCATTCAAAGACCAAGCCTCAGCTGATATTCTTCGCACGCAACTGAAAGACCTTAGCCAGAAAATTAACACCACCGTCCAACCCATTTTCGTCAGCCACAAAATTGAGCGAGACCTGAAATTACGTGAAGTCAAGCCGCCGGTCGTAAACCAACAGTGCCTAGTGTACCATTTTAACTGTGACCTGTGCGATGCAGGTTATGTTGGTTTTATGCACCGGCACTTGCATCAATACATCAAGGAGCACAAGAACGTGTCGTCATCTATTAGCAAGCATTTTCGCATGGAACATTCTCTGGCCCCTAAGGATCTCAACAAGGATAAAATTCTAAAGAAATGTAAAAACAAGTTTGACTGCCTCATTTACAAAATGTTTTTTATTCATGCACTGAGACCAAGTCTCAATGTACAGTCTGACTCAATTCGTGCGAAGGTTTTTAAATAATTTGTCTTTATAGAGTTAGTTTTGCATGCTTTTTATTGTTTTAACACCTTCTTTGTATATTCTTTTTACACATACTTTTACATATTTTTACTTCATACATATTTCTTACATATTTTTACCTCTTTATCACTATATATATCTATGCAAATTCTTATTCTCAACATTTCGCTTGATAATGATCGAAGAGCGGTCCAAACGTTGTGAATGTTTACCATTAGTTTTTTTCTTGTGACTTATACAGGTTATGCTTTATGTATTTGCTGTAAAATAATTAAGGTTTTGGTACAAGAGCCTATTGTAAGGTTCTTTCAAAACTAGGCAACAACAAATGGGAAGTAAGTGACAACACACACGAATGAATAAAAGAAAATGGGGCAAACTCTCCCCTGTCTGGGATCTAACCAGGTGGTCAACAAAGTGAGACAATGGCTCAGTGATGTGCATGACTATAAATGATACAATGACATTGTCTTGTCATACTAGTTGAAAATTTATTTTAAGTGGCGCCTAGGTGCTGCTACAAAGCTATTGCTGACATGGCTACAAATTGGAAGACCAGGTAGGGACAGTGTGCAATGTTGCAAATAAAAAATTTCTAAGGCCAGTAAAGCCGGCTTTTCCTAGAGAAGGTTGGAATCCATCCCTGAGAACGCGTTTTTGCCAGCAGCCAGAGCTCAAGCATTATATAATATATTCTTCTGGGACTGTTGGAAGGAACACCAAAAGCAAACAGTGTTACTACACGACCAAAGCTTAACTTTGATTACATCATTAGAGGCTTGTTACCATTCTTGCCCTTTGAATGTTGGCATGCTAACTAATTTTTAGATTAATATTATATATTTTTAAATTTTGGTAATCTGTAGATGTTATCAATTCTCGTCAGTCAAAAGAAACCTTTTTTGCAAATTTTGTTTAAAGAGTCAGTTTTTTTTTGCACTGTGCCTTTTCCTACTTATTTCAATTTGCTTAATTTTGTAAAATTGATGGACCCATAATAACTCTTTGTGAGGCTAAAATTTTACAAAAATATCCAGTGGTTTTCTGTATCAAAAAAATAACAAAAATTTGGGCTTGTGGAAAAGCTGATCAAATGAGGTACATTTACCCTTATGTACATTTCTCAACAGTCATCTCTGGATGAGGCCACTGATCCTTGGGGTGTGAAAGTGGAGCGTGTGGAAGTGTAAGTCAAAATTATGGTTTGAATTTAATTGATGCAATTGCTGAACAAAGCTCAGTGTATTCATTTAAATAAAGTACTTTACCCTAAATAAGTACTTTATAATGCCTACAAAATTGAATTATGTGACTTGGATTGATTTTTTTTTTTGAAAACTGAGGAATAAGAAGCATCAATAAAAAATAGCATATGTTGCATTTTTGCAGGTAACATAAAATATGTTGGAATAACTAGGAAATCAAGTATCAGAATTTAGCCTCCCTTGTTTTCTGACTTCCCTGTTAAGCAACCACTTAGGCTTGATATGTTAGGCATCACTTATGAGAGGCTGAACTGTAGTTAACTTGTCTGCTGTTAAAAGGAGTAACAACAACAAGCTTTATTACCAAATAGAAAAGGAAAAAAAAGTTAAACTTTGCAATATAATATATTAATACAAAAAAGAGGTAATGTTTACTCAGGATAACTGTAAAGCTAATTGAGCTGAGTAAAACTAAGTAATGTTTAAGTACAGGAGGTAGGTTGGCACCAAAGCTCGGTGAAAGCGAGTAAGTTAACAGGATTGTTAGGTTCCCTGTGGTTACTAACAAGTTATATGTTTTGTTGGTGTGTAGGAAGGATGTTCGTCTTCCTCAACAGTTGCAGAGAGCCATGGCAGCTGAAGCTGAAGCTTCACGTGAGGCTCGTGCCAAGGTACGTTGCGTGGACAGGAAATTGAAGGTCACAGTACTCCATGAAAGCACAGTCTGCAAACATGGCAAATTATTAGTTGTGGTTTATTTACATTTTATCATTCAGAGGCTCTTGCATACCCATCATCATTCTTCCAAAGACAGCTATCTCAGTGTATTTACCTTGAGCAATATTTTTTGTTTACATTTCAGGTGATTGCTGCCGAGGGAGAGATGAATGCATCCCGTGCACTGAAGGAGGCTGCTGACATCATTTCAGAGTCGCCCTCCGCTCTTCAGCTGCGATACTTGCAGACGCTGACCACCATCTCAGCTGAGAAGAATTCCACTGTGCTTTTCCCTCTTCCCGTGGATTTCCTGAGCAGATTCCTGCCAGAAAGGAAGGGATGAAGCCCTGTGTTACCAGAAAACTGACACTGTAGAATCTGTAGATGCTTCTTTAATGCTCTTATCATTATTATATAAGGAAGAAATAATATTGCATTAGTTTTCAATCTTGCTCTAACTTTTCCTTTCAGGAAATACAGTGACAGCCCTTATGACCATCATCATTATGACCCGTCATTATCATAGCTGAAAAAATGGCAAGACAGGCACTTTTTCAGCTGAAAATTCCGCACATTTTTGAACTGGTTGGTGGTTATATCTGCAGTTTCACTGTAGTTTAAACTTTTTTATGCCTTCCTGTTGAAGGTAAATACTATGTGCATTCTGGGCTGTGGTGACCTGACCTCAGGCTCAACTCAGTCCAGGAATAAGAGTGCTAGGGAAGAAACAACAGCTGCAGTAGTGGTTTAAGTGTAGGCCCACTGCAAGGTTGTTCTCTATTTAAACAGTAGAGTTCTTCTGTCAAAGGCACTATTGTCTGATAGGTTACCTGAGGAAATTTGAAGTTCACAACAAATATTATGTGAAGTTTGAACATCAAATTTTGGAGGGAACCTATCACACATAGGGCCTGAGACAGAAGAACTCTATTGTTTTTATTGTACAATGGTAAATTTTGAGTGAAAATTGGAGAACGGACACTATTCGCTGATAGATGCCCGAGAAGGAGAGACACTATTGCGTCGTGTGACCCATTTCCACCAATGGGAGCACACCAAAATGTAGCGTTGTACTATAACATCTCATATTTCTTACAATAGGAAGTTTTTAACTTTTTTTTGAATTCTTCTTCATTGTGATTTGTTTAAGAGTCTTTTATTTGGCAGGACTAGTAAGCTCAACACATGGTAACAGAAGTGAATACATGTGGTAAGGTGGAAATATATGTTAATATAACGAGTAAGTATTCATGGTAATTTAAGTGAATTATTTCATTTATTCATTTTAATCTTCCTTGCTGAATTTTTTGGCTTTCTCATTGGTTCTTGCACCCAGGCAATAAACCTGCTTTTTGCCTTATAAGGAAATTAGATGGCACATCAAGTGCTGCGACGATCAAAAGTTTTTGCACTAGAGTGAAATTTTTGTCCAAAAATACAACAGAAAGTTCAACAACGATACCAAAGTTGAGAATGTTATAAAACAATTACTGGTATTCCACAAGCTCTTGTTGGACATAAATGGATTGTAACCAACATGGTGGTACAAACCTAGTTGGTCAATTATCACCTCGTGTCAAACACGTGCTCGTGAGATAAATGTTAAATGCACATATGAAGGGCCCGGTGGAAAAAGGGCGTAAGTGACGATTTGTGGTTAAGATCGAAATTGCTCCTATTTAACTGAACATTGGCACACAGGCTGGTTTTCATGTGAGGAACGCTGTTGCGCACTTATTTCTTGACCTGAGATCTAAAATTTGAAGAATTAGCGTATTACTTTTGCGTGAAAAGTGTTGTTGAACTGAACTCGCTCAGGTGATGCGTGAAAGATTTCTTTTGTTCTCTGCGTGAACTAAAACAAAGGAATTCAACCGAGACTCCGCGGTCCTGTTGTTTTCTTTGTGTCAGTTTTAAGCAAAAGTAATACGCTAATTCTTCAAATTTTAGATCTCAGGTCAAGAAATAAGTGCGCAACGGCGTTCCTCACATGAAAACCAGCCTGTGTGCCAATGTTCAGCTAAATAGGAGCAATTTCGATTTTAACCTCAAAATCGTCACTTACGCCCTTTTTCCACCGGGCCCTTCATATATAAGTGTTTAAATAGGACATATTATGTCAGAAATATTCTGAAGTTGTGAAACTGAAGCATGGTTTTTATGTCGTAGAAAACAAGTTAATTAAATACCAAACAGCCTTGGCCAAACTCTTGTTGGCACAATTTTCAAAATAGAGATGGTGTAGAGACTTCTGTTGTGTAGTATTAATATTCTGAAGTTGTGAAACTGAAGCATGGTTTTTATGTCGTAGAAAACAAGTTAATTAAATACCAAACAGCCTTGGCCAAACTCTTGTTGGCACAATTTTCAAAATAGAGATGGTGTAGAGACTTCTGTTGTGTAGTATTAAAGGGGCAGTCTCATCAATTCTTAGTATCACTGTGAAAAGCCATAAGACACATTTTTATCTTGGAAGCCTAAAAATAATAGTCCAGTAGTATTAAAATGGGTATTCCAGTGCATGGAAACTATAATAAATATATCTGAATAGCTGGGATGGCCAGGATGGAAATGCTGTCCGACTTGAAAACTTCTGGCAGAATTTTTCAAGTTTCTGCCCTTGTGCCTCAGATAAATTCTCTAAAACTAATTTTGGCTTGTTTTTGTTCTGAAAATTCATTTAATATTGTCCCCTTGGTGGTCTAAAAGCAATTCATGTGTGAGCAAGGTCCTTTGACATAAATTAATCAAAATTGTGACAAAGAAGATAGGAAAATCGCCATGAGACTGGCCCTTTAAGAAATATAATACAATTCTTAAAATATTTACAATGCAGTGCAATGCAATTCTTTGGAAATGGTTATGTCCTGTTGCTATGACAATGCTTCCCTCACCAGCTTGCTAAGATTTACTGTGAAGTGGGCAGCCTTGTTGTAAAAACTGTCAATTTGAGTTCTTTCAAAGTTGAGTCTGTGCAAGTATCTTCAAGTGGCCACACTTGCAGTGAGTTTTTGGCCAAGGCTTAATTAGATTCTTGGCCACTAGTTGGCATTTTAGTATCTGCAAGGTTGTTAGAACTCTCGGGTTATGTCAAACAGCTATTCTACACCCCTGGAAGTTGAGTCCCTTATAATATTTCTAAAAACAAAAAAACAACGGCAGCATACCTTTAGAGTGACCAGAAATAGCTGTTTGAACAGCCAAACGTCTAGTTTATACTTGTAAGGCGTGGCCACAGTGACAATGATTCTTGTTTCACTATCTGTGTTGTCGACTTATCCAAAGCGATGCATCGGGACTGATTCACATAGATAATAACTTTTACTTTCAAGGGTTTTTTCGAGACATATAATAGTCTGCAAAGCTTTCTGCACGGTGTGAAATAAAACTAAAGATAAAGTGGTGTGTCAGAGTATTAATTTTGAGTCAAAGGGTTGAGTTAAAGTGTTTAAGACGGATTCCGCTCAACGTTCGAGCAATAAGTGCAAAAAATATTTACCAAAAAACTACTCATAGCACGGTAACATTTTAAATGCTATTTGAAACATCTCACTCTAGTTCATTTGCCCAAGTGACCCCGCGATGAAATTCTCAAGCATTCTCAAGAAAATTAATTTCAAATCTCGTAAACGTATGCTAAAAACGGGCGCCATTTTGTTTTGAACTGACATGAAGTGTCTTTTTAATTGAAATATGGATAACTTCAAGTCCAATTTTCTCTCGCGGGGTCAGCTTGGGAGCAAAAGTAACGATAAGTTCTTCTTATCTGTTCTCAAAATGTGACAGTGCTGCAAGTATTTTTTTGGTAACTTAATTTTTGCACTTACTGCTCGAACGTTGAGCGGAAATCGTCTTAAGGTGATTCCATCGAAATAGAAGGAATATTTAAAATTTTCTAAAACTTGGTCCAGTTGGTAATTATGTTTAGAACCTTTCAAAAATGCAATAAAAAATAGGGGTCACCGTGCTTGTTTTTTCACAAAATGGATAGCCATTAATAGCAACTATACGATCCGCAAGGTTTTCCTGAGAAACCCTAATAATCAGAAATGAGAACTATAATTGCTTTGAAAAGTTATTGCTTGTATTGAAATATTGGAGCAGTTCAACAAAACAGACAATTATCTTGTATTGTATACTATTTTAGTTGAACAGGAATCAAGATTATGAAATAAATTTAAAAAATTGCGGCGAGCGTACATACCCTGCTGCACCTAAAGAAGTGTTCTTTTCGGCATTTAAATAAAAATATCTCAAAGCAGAATTTTTAACTTTCTCAAAATCGCGATATATTGTACTAGACCGTATGCCATTTGAATTTATGTATTAAAAAATGGGGGTCAACGAGCTCGTTTAGGAGAAAACGACCATTTATTTCTCTGAACAGCTCAGCTTCCATAGAAAACCTATCAAGTTCCGAAGTGCGCGCGCTCGTGCGCGCGCTAATCACGCAAGAAATGATGCGCAGAAAGGATGCGTAATGCAATTGAAGGGAATCACCTATAATCACTTATAGTCCTCTCTGCGGCCTTGTAAATCGCCCTATGTTGTCTTTTACTTTGTCGTCTTCCTATTGGTTTCAGTTTATGTGCCTGTGGAGAACAAATACATGAAAAAAAAAATGTTCGCCTTGTGGAGCTCTAGATCAGTTCTTTCTCTGTTGCGCCCTCGACTCCAAATAAAGACCGATAAAATCGTCACTAAGTGATAAAATCGTTAGTGTTTCGGTTATCACACCAGGCCTTTCAATGAATATCTTTAAAAAGTATTTTTTCACATAATTTGAATGTAACGGTAGTAACGATCAGCTAGGCTACGGAAGATATCGTGTCTTGGTCCTTGAAGACACGAGAGTAATGAAAAATTTATTACTTATCATGCGCAAATTAGCATAGGGATATGATCAAATGTGACTTACACTTATTTACAAAACTGAAATATAACGGAAAAATACTTGTTTAAAAGAAGTATAGTAACGAGGAGAAATGGCTAATAAAATCCTGAAAATCCTTACTTACATAATTCGCAGGCAATAACGACACTAAAAAAAAAAAGGATAAAATTCGTTATTTTTGTTGTCAACCGGTTGTCAACCCGTTTTAGTTTTAGGACTAACTGTTGTGCCAATTTTTTATTAAATTTTTTTTTTGTAATTTTTTTACGGTGTCGTTATTGCGTGCGAATCCCTGACTGAATGCAAGTGTAAACATTAGTTGGCTGAAGCTGCCTGTTACTGACAAGTCAATATTCAGCCCAGTTTGCATTCGATATGTACAATGGTCCATGCTTTTCAGGACTTTTACGGGAGGATAAACGCCTGGGTTCAAACCAGTTGCTAAAACATATATTCTGGATTCTAGTTGTGTTGGGAGGTTGTGGATTTTACTTGTTTTTGAAGTGAGAATACATGCCGTGTCTTCAGAAAAAAAGTGCCAGTCAAAATTCTAAAGATTAAAAAGGACCGCATTTTTTTTCTTTCAAATACACCTGCAGTAGTTTTTTATTTGTTATTTGTATAAGCACCTGCACTGCACTTCAGGGGGTATATAATCTCGTACGCAGGAGAATGGAAAGAGCTGGGATATATTGAAAAGATTTCTTATAGCCTTGATGAAGTTCTAAACGCCAATGTTGAGGGCAAATACCTTTTATTGTTCAATTCTACGAAAGTTTACTATTGTTCAGGGCAGCGCTAAGTGAGATTAAATGCTATTTCGTATGAAAATAACTCGATAAGGAGAGGCGCCAGGCCTCTCCCAGGGCCACACCCAGTTGTGACTGGCAAGCACCCTTTTTAATTCGGGGAAATATTTCGAATATTTGCCCGGAAGGCTTTAATCGCAACAGATAGACTGAGATAGAGTTTTCTGTGATGAAATGTTAACTTAAACATTCATAAGATTATTGCCTTTCGTTATACAGGAATAAAAATGCCGTCGTAGTTGTTTTTAAAAACGAACATAGTCTATAACTACTGTAAGTTTTTGGATAGGCAAAATATAGCAGCCCATATTTGACTTCAGGTCCTCTGTAGACTGCGAGCAGTCCCTCTTTTGCTCAAAAATCCGTGCTGGACGAACGGAAAAGCCACGAGTGCGATATTCGAGCGGCGAGCGGTGAATCCGCGAGCCGCGAGTAGCGTGGGCGGGAGAGTGAGCGAAGAGCGAAAAGAGAGACTGCCCTGCTTTCATACTGCATTTCTGAAGCCCTTTGACAGTTCGCATGAGTGACATCACACGCCCATTTTCGAACATGATACGCCGGTGTCAAATTTTTCCCTCGAATTTTGGCGCAAAAGAGTGACTGCTCGCAGTCTAGCGAATCGATCGAAGAGTTCAAGTTCAAAGGAAGATGTGATAAGCAGTTCCACGCCAAAGAAGCCTGTATTGAACGGGGCGAAGAAAAAATCCTGATTAGCCGTCTGGGTCGGATTTTGTCGTTTGTGTAAGTGTTCGTTACTTGGATTTTTAGATGGTGACTGAATAGAACCGTTAAAATTTAACCTATATACTCCATGGGAGAATGCCATGGATGCATTGGCTATCTACGCAATACACCCCTGTATACTTCAAATACCCTTGTATACCCTTGAATACCCTTGTATACCCCTGTTTACCCTTGTATACGCCTGTTTACCCTTGTCAGCCCTTTTATACCCTTGTATACCCCTGTTTACCCTTGTATACCCCTGTTTACCCTTGTATACGCCTGTTTACCCTTGTCAGCCCTTTTATACCCCTGTCTACCCTTGTATACCCCTGTTTACCCTTGAATACCCCTGTTTACCCTTGAATACCCTTGTATACCCTTGTATACCCCTGTTTACCCTTGAATACCCTTGTATACCCCTGTTTACCCTTGAATACCTTTGTATACCCCTGTTTACCCTTGTATACCCCTGTTTACCCTTGTATACCCATGTTTACCCTTGAATACCCTTGTATACCCCTGTTTACCCTTGTATACCCCTGTTTACCCTTGAATACCCTTGTTTATACCCCTGTCTACCCTTGTATACCCATGTTTACCCTTGAATACCCTTGTATACGCCTGTTTACCCTTGTACACGCCTGTTTACCCTTGTATACCCCTGTTTACCCTTGTATACCCCTGTTTACCCTTGTATACCCATGTTTACCTTTGTATACCCCTGTTTACGCTTGTACACCCATGTTTACCCTTGTATACCCTTGTACACCCATGTTTACCCTTGTATACCCTTGTATACCCCTGTTTACCTTGTATACCCCTGTTTACCCTTGTATACTCTTGTACACCCATGTTTACCCTTGTATACCCCTGTTTACCCTTAAAGCGTTTCTCGTGTTCAAACAGTTTCTCTTTACTATCAGCACTAACCCCACAAATAGCACAGCTCCATCTGGTCATCCGGATGCTTTTCTCGTTGATGCCGAAGCAAATTACCCTTTCTCGTAAATGCTTTGTTACACATGTATACACAGCCATCCTCTAGCTTGAAATGATGAGTTTTGTATACCCTAGAAATGATTGTTTACCCTTGTATACCCCTGTTTACCCTTGAATACCCTTGTTTATACCCCTGTCTACCCTTGTATACCCATGTTTACCCTTGAATACCCTTGTATACGCCTGTTTACCCTTGTACACGCCTGTTTACCCTTGTATACCCCTGTTTACCCTTGTATACCCCTGTTTACCCTTGTATACCCCTGTTTACCCTTGTATACCCATGTTTACCTTTGTATACCCCTGTTTACCTTGTATACCCCTGTTTACCCTTGTATACTCTTGTACACCCATGTTTACCCTTGTATACCCTTGTATACCCCTGTTTACCCTTGAATACCCCTGTTTACCTTGTATACCCTTGAATACCCTTGTATACCCTTGTATACCCCTGTTTACCCTTGTATACCCTTGTATACCCCTGTTTACCCTTGTATACCCCTGTATACCCTTGTATACCCTTGTATACCCCTGTTTACCCTTGTATACCCTTGTATACCCCTGTTTACCCTTATATACCCTTGTATACCCCTGTTTACCCTTGTATACCCTTGTATACCCCTATTTACCCTTGTATACCCCTGTTTACCCTTGTATACCCATGTTTACCTTTGTATACCCCTGTTTACTCTTTTACACCCATGTTTACCCTTGTATACCCTTGTACACCCATGTTTACCCTTGAATACCCTTGTATACCCCTGTTTACCTTGTATACCCTTGAATACCCTTGTATACCCCTGTTTACCCTTGTATACCCTTGTATACCCCTGTTTACCCTTGTATACCCTTGTATACCCCTGTTTACCCTTGTATACCCTTGTATACCCCTGTTTACCCTTGTATACCCCTGTTTACCCTTGTATACCCCTGTTTACCCTTGTATACCCCTGTTTACCCTTAAAGCGTTTCTCGTGTTCAAACAGTTTCTCTTTACTATCAGCACTAACCCCACAAATAGCACAGCTCCATCTGGTCATCCGGATGCTTTTATCGTTGATGCCGAAGCAAATTACCCTTTCTCGTAAATGCTTTGTTACACATGTATACACAGCCATCCTCTAGCTTGAAATGATGAGTTTTGAAGTCGGTGATGGCTTTTATACTCTTTTCCTGTCGTCTTCCTATTGGTTCTCGGAGTAATTTGATTGACAGGTTGGATGGGTTGAGAGTGAGTAGACAATGATTGACAGCTGAGTAAACATCGATTGATAGATTTGATGGATAGCTGAGGAAGCATTGATTTTTGATTGACAGCATCGACAACTTTTTAATAGACAGTTCATACCTGTCACCACCACTGATTGATTTGTATTGAAGTGGGAGATTTTTTTTTAATATAACATGCATTTTAATTCAATGAATTCATTTTTTTAAATTTTTTTACCTTAGAAACAATCCTTGAAAGAAAGAAAAAGACACACGCACACAACCGGACAAAATTGATCTGCTCAATCTTTCGCACGTGACGTCAGCATTTCTTTCCAAGCTGACGCCCGCTTTTCTGCGAAGTCAAGTCATACACAGTTCGATTTCTCACCCCTACGCTTTTTATCCAGAAACCAATACTACCTGTCTAAATTCGCGTTACTCAAAATTACCCTACAACAACCTTGTTTTTTCCTCTAACGCAAAGAAAAAAAATTCCTAGTGAAAATTTCCCTCCACGAATATCGACGATCACCAGTCGCGAGGTCACTACCACGTGAAATATAAAAAACGCTCTCACCTGAAAAGGACCAAATACCTTTTCCCTGACAGAAAAATTTTTTCTAGCCTCCAAGACAACAACAAAAAAATTGTTTTCCCCGACTGGGATCCAAACTCACTATTAAAAATCTTGTTTTCCTCACAGCGCGCGCCCGCCCGCTGTCCTGGCCCTGGCCCCCACCGCCGCCACCGCCCGCCGCCGGGCTGATCTACACCAAGATCCGGCTTCACCTCGCTACTGTTTGTCCAAGTGGTCCTTGCATCGAGTTATCGGTATGAACCCCAACCCTTTGAGCCCACGATCCCCCGGGTCAGCGGTTTGCCACCCTAGCCAGAGGGCTATTCTCATACGTCATGTAAGCGTCACGAAATGTCCTCTCTTTTTTCCGGATCTGAGCTCGCGATCTCCTTTCCCCTACGGGTCAGCGGTTTCCCCAACCAAAACACGTCCACTCTTCCTTTCCAACCACATTCTATTCTGATGACGTCATCACTTCTAATTGGTTTTAAGACGGAATCCATTAGGAAACTGAGTAATTGTAATTTTCAGTGGACAAAAATCTTGTACCAGAATAATTTAAAGCATAACGCATTCTTTTTTACATTTTTTGAGAGCTATGGATGTAATTTGTTATCTGTAATAACCCCAAAGACAATTTCTTATGGGAGCCCGAGAAAATAAATTTCAAATTTCACAAAATGAAATGTTACGCATACACAATTCCTGTGAAATTTGAATTTGAATTTCACGGGCTCCCATAAGAAATTGTGTTTGGGGTTATTACACGTAACAAATTACATCCATAGCTCTCAAAAAATGTAAAAAAGAATGCGATATACTTTAAATTATTCTGGTACAAGATTTTTGTCCACTGATTACTCAATTTCCTGATGGATTCCATCTTAAAACCTTGAGGGGTGGGTCTTTTCGATACAAAGTCCTTTAAAACTCAAGGGGTGGGTCTCTTCGATACATCTCCGTATATCGACCGTGATCATTCGTCCCGGCACTCGTTTCTGATTGGTCAGTGGTTTTATACCTTAACTTCGTATTCAGTCCCTGTACCCCTGGTCCTTACTACTCCACTTTTTTCGTGTACCAAAGCTCGCTCGATCTCTTTCTTCTTCGTCTTCTTCTTCGACGCACCCACGGGCTTCCATCCAAACAACAACGCGCTCCCACGACAACAACAACAACACTTATTTTGCCATGGTCCCCTCGGGTCGAAAAAAAATGTTCTAGACCCCAAAAAGAAAAAAAAGAAAAGAACATTTTTTCCCCCAACCGGGATTCGAGCTCGCGTTTTGAAAATCTCCCGAACCACACACAAATCCTTCCCAGTGCCCTCTCGGACCTTCTACGACGCCATCTTGAATTCGACGCCATCTTGGAGGAGAAACAACTCCCAATTTAAGGCTAATTCTACTCATACTATACTTTCTCTTGAAAGGAAATCAGCGATGTACATCTCCGAACCTTTCTTGTAATGCACCTCTAGATGATATTTCTGTGATCGGAAAAGCATTCGCTGTAGGCGTTTGGGAGCAGATAGTAGGGGTTTGCTCAAGATCATCTCTAGGAGTTTGTGGTCCGAGTCCATGCTAATCAAGTCTCGTCCTTAGAGGTAATAGTCGAAACGTTTGCATGCGAACACAATGGCTAAGCGCTCTTTTTTAATTTGAGCATAGCGCTGTTCTGTTGGACTGAGGGATCGAGAAGCAAAGGCAACTGGCTGTCCTTCTTGGAGGAGTATTGCACCCAAATCAGTCTCGCTGGCATCGCACTGGATTGTTACAGGCTCTTTGACGTAATAGTACGTTAGCTGGGTGGTGTGTCACCAAGTTCTTCACCGTTTCTAATGCTTTGTCACGTTTTGGGAGCCACGCCCAAACAACATCTTTGTCTGTGAGTAGTATAGTATGAGTAGAATTAGCCGAAACCAGGCAACAAGTCCCAGCAGTAGTGAGAGACTACTGGAACATCCGAGACGCGCTAACCGTACAAGATGGTCTCATTTACAAGGGAAGCCGCGTAGTCATACCCAAGTCACTCCAACCAGAAATGCTCAATCGCATTCACTCCTGTCACCTAGGCATAGAGTCCTGTCTGTGCAAAGCACGTGACTTGCTGTATTGGCCCAACATGAACAAGCACATCAAAGGGTATGTCAGTTGGTGCTCCATTTGCAATGAGTACCAATCCAACCAACGAAAAGAGCCGCTCATGTCGCACCCAATTGGGTGGACCTGTTCATGACAGATCAAACGAGCTACCTCTTCATGGTGGACCACTTTTCAGACGTCTGGGAATTGGACCAGGTTGAGGACACAACAGCCAGTACTATCATCGCATGCTGCAAGTCCCACTTCAGTGGCCATGGCATACCTGACACGGTCCTGATTGACAATGGACCTCAAATCGCCTCCTCCGAGTTCGTGGAGTTCTCACGCGAGTGGAAATTTCAACACCTGACCTCCTCACCTTATCACAGCCAGTCCAAGATAGAAGTAGCGGTGAAGATTGCCAAGAAACTGCTCAAGAGAGCAACAAGAGAGAACGAAGACCCATGGAAAGCTGTCCTAGATTGGCGCAATACGCCTACTGAGAGTATGGGCACCTGTCCAGTTCAACTACTTATGGCCAGGAGAACTATAACACTCCTACCAACAGCTAACAGTCTTCTGAAGCCGACATTAGCCACTAACGTAACGGAGAAGGTCATGGTGCAAGGAAAGAAAGCCAAGCTCTACCACGATCGCAGTGCTCGCAAACTTCCTGAGCTAAAATCTGGTCAAACTGTGTACATCCAAACCCACCCAGGTACCACAGACATGAAATGTCGTCTTGTCACCTGGTTAAAACAAGTTGCTCCCAGGTCATACTTTGTAGAAACCGACAGGCAGACCTACAGAGAGGAATCGTAAACATCTGCGACCAACAGACGAGCCTGCACCAGTCCACCAGAGAGCGAGCTTTTGTCTGAAAACACACAAGCACAACCCAGCCAACGCTCTGCCAACGCCTGATGAAGCCCTCACGACACCTACAGCGCAAGCTGCAGTTTCAGCACTAACCAAGCCAAACTAACGCGCTGAAAACAATAACACACGTCCTCCAACGACTAAGACAAGAGTGATTGTGCTGCCCAGAAGATACAAGGACTTTATCATGGAATAAAGGACAGAACTTTATTCACTCTCCCTTGAGAGTTTGACCTGGACTGACTAGTTTAGTTTAAACGAAGAAACTTTGATTTATCAGTGATTTAGTCTTAAGATAGCAATAGCTTGGTTCTTATATTTTTATATAAAGGGGGATGTTACGATTGCTATGACAATCAGATATGTCGGTGGATTAGATATTACAATGATAACAATCCGTCTTATCAAACTCGAAAATCTCTACTACAGCTTTTCCCTGTTGTAAACAAAACACTTCTACTGGATTTGACTAATAAAGAAGCTTAAAAAAAGAAACATAGAATATGTATTCTACTGTTTTCCTTGATCTCCCTATTACTCGGCTGCTGTCTCAAAATCATATAAAACTGCCTTGTATAATTACAGTCGAAAAACTCCTTAATATAAAGGGTGCGTTTCTTTGAGAAAATCCAAATCCGAATTCTTGTATCCAAAAATCCGAAAATGGATTAATCAGGGATTAGTGATCTGAAGAATCCACACTCCGAGTGGATACACCAGATTAAATCTAAATCCGGATTTTTAGGATTCATGATCCGTGCGTTTCTTTGGGGGACGGATCCGAAAATAGTACATCTGTCAAGCGGTCTTCCATGCAAATTTACTGGTCTCGCCATATTTTCTCTCGATCTTGTGTGACAAAACATTCGATCGTGAAAAAGAAAAATTCAGGTGATTATTCCGTTCCGTATATTTGAAAAGTTTTCTCCAAAAGTACAGACAGAAGCATTGACACGTCAGGATAGCTTCATTTGTGTACCATTTCTGTAATTCAGGGACCAGATTTTGCTAATTGTGAACGCAAATAGCGAGTTCACTTGAACTACTGCAGATACTGTCCTTGTTTATAAATTATTTGTATTCCATTCTAGTTGAATTCTAGGGCAGTACGAGAGAAATATCGTTCTGATATATATATTGCGTGCCTCCACCCTGTCTTGTCATGACAAGATAATCCTTTTTCGGATTTTGCGTTTCTTTGGTGTCAAAGAATCCATATGATCTGGGATCACAAATCCGTTTCGGATTCTCCCAAAGAAACGCACCCAAAGTTCGCACTTCAAAGACTCTTTCCTTTTACAGGGGGTCAGTATTCCGTCTGCGGCGCAGGCTATAAAGTTCATGTGTTCATGAAATAAAAATCGCCAGTCTATGATTTGCAAGAGCTTGTTTCTCGATGTTTTGCATAACAATTTATCCTAGTACAACGGAAACGGGTTAGTCCGTAGCTTCTCCGTGCAAACAACTGGTAGTTTCCCATCTGTCCACGTCCCCGATCTCACATTCCCACTCCTCAGATCTCAAGTCCCGCATGCGTCCTTAGTCCCCGCATCCCTTCACCTTTAGCTACACCTCTACTTAGTCACGCGGTTTCTACAGAAACTAATTTACAATTCTCAAATGACCCTCCTCGTGATAAATAAACCTAAATACGTGCGTGATCATGATGTCATAATCTTTTTTTGAAATCATCACATGACTGACTCGCTGCTCTACTTTACCGGGTGGATTTTCCATGTTAATTATATTACTGTTTTCATTACTTTCAAATTAAAGTTACTTCCGACAGGAAATTTCTCAGGATGAAGAGTAATGTTTTCCTGAGAAGCAATTTATCTTTGTAGTTGGCTAATTGGCAAGAAAGCATTGTGGTCGCCATTAGTAGTAATAGGTGAGTTTAATGAATACCACCTCATTTCTACACCTACATTTTCCTCTTTTAAACCACCCAGCGTACAAAAAAAGAGGAAAATATTAAATCGAAGCATCTCCTATTATTTTAAAAAATTCTTTCAATTAGATAATCATAAATCTTGTATTATATCAAAAAGTTTCTCAATTAAAGCATTACATATCTTTGTTATATCCAAGTTGCAATGTCTGTACTTAAAATAAACACTGAAGAACTTTTGAAAGAACTTGATCCAGCAACGTTACAAGCTTTAGAGCAATTACTTGCAGAGGACACTCCTGCTGTTCGAAAAATTATTCAGAACATATTGGATGAACCTATTTCTGAGAAAGTGGAGAAGAGTTTAGATAAGCCCTTACTTTCTAAACCTTTTCAACCGACCGCTCCTCCTCGTAAAAGAAGGGGGGAGAAAAATACAAGAAATTTTGAGGGAGTTTGATCCAATTTCTCGAGAGAATATCCGAAATGTTACAAACTATCAGAATGAGATTCTTGATATGTATGATAATACCGAACATAAGGGAGAAGAGAAAAAGGGGCGCCGTTTCATTCGATGGCGCTTCATCCGAGGACTGGAAAGAGATCTGACACCCAATTTTATGGCAAAAATACGAGAGAAAGTTCACACATCTTTCTACACCAGACATATTTTTTCATATCAGCTACGCAACATTGAAGACGGTTCGTTAATGGTGATTTACACTAACACTGGCTCGCCTTGGTTTGAACGCCTTTCTGAGGCGGAAAAATGGTTGAGTGAGCGGGAGAAGGTACGCCTGGACCCTGACAACATAATTAGACTGGACACGAAATGGGTGTTTGTAAACCACTTTAATGTTGATGTAAAGGTCGTGCTCGACCGTCAGCCACTGTTGGGTACAGGCCCCTGACCAAACTGGCTGCGTGACTTTGCGCGTGGGCGCGCGGGGCCAATGGTAGCACTTGACACCTACCAGGACAACTTATGTCTCTGGCGCTGCATTGCAGTACACCGCGGTGCAAGACCAGATCGAAGCACAACGGCAGCACGGGAGCTTGCTAAGAGTTTCTTTAAACTCATAGTTACTCCAAACGATTGCCGAAAAACTTCGCTCGATGAACTTGACCAGGTTTAAAGACATTTGAATAAAAAAAAAAAGATTTCTCAGATTGGCTCGGTATTCGTGTTTATGAGCCTGAACGTGTGGAGGATGAAGTGGTATGGCATCTTAGGCGGAACCCACCGGCCAAGCTAACGAACATTCTGACAATCGGAATTATGAGGGGCACGCGTTCGTCATCAAGGATATTTCGAAGCTTGCAAAAAAGTATGCATGTGTTCATTGCTGTGCAAGATTCACTAAAGCTTGCAACCTTCAACGGCATACCCAAGCGTGCGCCCAAGGAAAGACGGTGATTGAATGCCCGGCTGAAAGAGTCGAAGCACCGCAGACAGCTTTCGAGAAGGCTTTTTATCCAAAACATACAGCTTCTCCAGAATCTCTTTGTTGGCTCAAACAAGAAGCCAAGCGGTGGAAAATTCACATTCACCACGCGACATGCGGACACGGCGGCGAGCGATGGGTTGCGCGCTCCTGTCGACGGGTACAACCATGAAACGAGGACTGTTTTTCAATACCACGGCTGTCACTGGCACGGATGCCGAAAATGTTACCCTAATAATCGTAACAAAATCATTGCTCGCAATGACCAAACACGAGAAGACCGGTTCAAAGCAACTGTAGAACGCACATAAGCGCTCCGAACTGCTGGCTATCACGTAATTGAGGCATGGTCGTGTGAAGTAGGAGAAATAAATGTTGAGTTGCCACGAGCCCAATGCGAAGTTATCCACACGCGATATTGTATGACTTCGAAGCATATGGAGATAAGAATCAGAGGAAGGAGCCGACAGGCATGCTCACGATCGAAAACACACACGTACCAATCTCGGTGAGCATCGGTGACACCCTTGAAAGAGAACCTACCCACATCTGTGAAAGAGACCCCGCGGAGCTGGACCACAAGTTTATGGAAGAGCTGGATAGACGTGGGAAAAAACATCCGGACCCAAGTAAGAGCAGCGTTTATGCCTGACGATGCGAAGATGCTTACAAAAGCACAGCGCCTCAAAATTGAAGAATGGTGTAATCAGGTGCCAGTTCTCGGGTTCAACTCCGGGCGATACGATTTGAATCTGATCAGAGAGAATTTCGCGGAGCGCCTATCTGACACAACCAGTAAAGTAAGAGTAGCAAAAAATGGAAACAAGATCATGTTCATTCTGACGAACAACTTCAACTGTCACTTTCTCGACATCATTAACTACTTAGGTCCGCGTACCAGCTATGAGAAATGGGTGAAAGCTTACGAATGCGAAACTGTAAAATCGTGGTTTCCGTACGAGTGGTTTGACACTCCTGAAAAACTTGATTTTCGCGGGCTTCCGAAATATGAGGATTGGTATTCGAAGCTGAAGGGCGGTTATATTCTCACGAGGGAGGAATGGGAGGGGTGCCAGTCTCTGTTCAAAGAAAAGGGCATGTGTACCTTCGTAGACTGGCTGCGTTACTACAATAATCTCGATGTGGCTCCTGGCCTCGAGGCTCTGGAAAAGATGCGTGCTTTCTATACTGATAAGGGAATCGATATTTTGAAAGACGCTGTCAGTATCCCAGGTGTTAGTTTACATTACTTGCTCCGCGGATGTGTTGAGAGGGGCGTGGATCTTTACAGCCCGGACAAAGAAGCGTATGAAATGCTGAAAGAAGCTGTTGTCGGTGGCCCGAGCCTTGTTTTCACAAGATACCATGAAGTTGGAGTCACGAAGATAAGGTTTCATCGAATAACGGAACCCCGTCTTTGCAAAAATATCGTGGGTTACGACGCCAATGCTTTCTACTTGTCAACCATGCTTAGAGACATGCCTTGCGGAAAGGAAAGGGTCGTGCATTATAATAACGAGGCTGCTGCTCCCATACTTACACAAAGGCTCAAAGAAGAAAAATGGTTCGGATTTGCAGAAGTCGATGTAGAGATCCCAAAGACTCTGTGGCCAAAATTTGAGGAGATGTGTCCGTTCTTCTACAACAGAGCGGTGCCTGTTGAAGCTGTGCCGCAGCATATGCTTGACTACCTAAAACGCACGAAGCGGAACCGCGGAGACGGAAAGAAGTTAGTGGGAGCATTGTCCGCAAAGAAGATATTATTATACGCTCCTCTACTTAGATGGTATTTTGATCATGGAGCAGTGATCACAAATGTTTATCGGACGATTGACTACCAACCAACTAAGATATTCACTTGGTTCGTGGAGCAAGTGACGGAGGCGCGCCGAACTGGAGACGTAGAAGAAAGCAAGGCGCTGCTGGCCGAAGTGTTCAAGCTGTTAGGAAATAGCGGGTACGGGAAGCTCATCGAAACCTTGGAGCGGCAAACAAACATAATTTACACCAAAGACGAGAAGGTAGTCGACAGAGCCTTGCGAAGCGCATATTTTAGTGATCTTGACGAGATTGGGCAGGCGTATGAGCTGGAAAGTCGAAAGCCTCGGATCACAATCAGAAGACCATTTCAGGTAGAAATAGCTGTATATCAACTGGCAAAGCTTCGAATGCTTGAATTCTATTATGACTTTCTTGACAGGTATTTTGACAGAAGAGATTTCGAATTGATTCAGATGGACACAGACAGCAATTACATGGCAATCAGCGCAGAAAAGTTGGAAGACATCGTCAAACCAGAGCTGCAAACAGAATTTGAGGCAAAAAAGCAAGAGTGGTTAGCTTGGGACAAGTGGAGCAGTGGGACCCCTGGTCTCTTTAAGCTTGAGTGTGTGGGCAGCCGGATGATTGTGCTCTGCTCAAAATGTTATTTCGTCGACGAACCTGAGGGCGAAAAAAAGAAGTTTAGCACAAAGGGGATGTCGAAGAAGCAAAACGAGATAACCTGGCAGCGTTTCAAGGCAGCTTTGGAAGGCAGCAAGGACATAGAAACTAACAGAGGTTTCAGGATGCGGGACGGGCAGATGGTCACTTACGAGCAGCAGAAGCTGGGGCTGAGCGCTTACTACGACAAACGCTGGGTATTGGAAGACGGCATTCACACAGAACCGATCGAGTTTCATGGTTAGATTGCAGGTGGTAGCTGTGTATCTGGAGGGACAACCAAAAGCTCTTCGCGGACAAACCCGCGTTTTGGTCCGTCAAACAAATAATAGAGGACCGGTGCATTTGGTTTTATCATAATCTTTTCCCTCTCGTAAACTTTCAGAGACCAGATTGGGTTGGTAGCTCTTCGCCGTCCACCTTCAAGTTCACCGGGTTGATAGAGATAGCGAAAACTTAAACCGGAGGGGAGCTTCTTTTCGTTTACACCAACAGGTCTCAAATAAGGGGTCGAGGGTTTGGATGGAACAGTTTTCTCTTTGATGGTCTCAATGGGTTTCTGACCGGTCAGTCGAGTGACTTCTTTATTCAAAGCTGAAATAACAGCGGGCAGTCGGGCCACCCATTCAGTCGATCTTTTATCGTCTGGGAGGCGCATTTCAACCCCATATTGGTGTCCAAACAGTCGTTCAGCCAGGGTGCGGTTGAATCTTTCAACGATAGCTTGATCACGGTGAATATCCACACGGCCGCGTCTAACCTCGACATTATGTTTCGAAAGCAGTTGATTCACAGCGCCCATAAACTCACGACCAGGATCGACCTGAAGCAGTTTTGGCCACTTCAAAGGACTACCATTATAAATCCGTTCCAGAGCAGCTGCGACTTCTTTGGCCTCTTTTGTGGTCAACGGTTCGGCCTCTTTGAATCGAGAGGCCACATCTACCACTGTGAGGGCATATTTGAAAGTTTTACGGGAGGGTGGTGGGCGATCGTGTGGGAGATACAGAAGATCGGCTTGGTGAACTTTGTTTGGAACAGGAACATCAAATTTCGGTCTTGGAATGTACCGTGGTGCTGGTAAATAAACCTGCCAAAGAGCTTGCTTCATCAACCAGTTTCGAGCCACATCTTCCGAGACTTTCGCTGCCTGGGCTAATTTCTTAATCGCTGCAAACCCTTTCCAATACCCCTGCGGGCTGTAATAAATTTTTGACAACCTATTGAAAATGCGCGCGCTCATTGTATACCATACAAATAAAAAATGGACGACCCATTTGGTTGTTTGCAAGGTGTGAAAATCTCGTCAAAAACGATGTAAGAAATATTGCAAAAAAGAAATGAATTACATTTATGCCCATTATCAAAAAGGATTAATCGTTGTCCTTCATGCGAGGAGCAACTAGTTTATGTGGTGAATGAGTTCTGTCGTGAATGTCCAAAATGTGGTAGAGTGTTTGAATGTGATGATTATGAACAATTCCAAGAAGAAAATCGGGAAAGAAGTTCCACTGCGATTCCTACGACTAATGTTCATTTAAAAAATGATTTTTCGGAAATGGAACATTAACAAAATGTTTTCTTCCAGCGAGGTCGCTTTTCTGGGTAAGGTTATTGCTCAATTTCAAAAGATAACCGGCAAGTCAGTGAACTACTCCTGTTTTCTGCACAATTATTTTGAAATGGTACCTTCTGAATGCTGGCCCCACAAAAAAGAAATTATAGAATCTATTTCTCATCGTCTTCCTAAAACCTTTGCAATCAGGCTGCGCGCAAAACAAGAGTTTGAAAAGTGGTGGTTAAACAATTAAGGTTCTTCATACACATTTTCATATTTGCCAGTTTTTGGATTTTTCACCAAACGCATGACATTACCTTTTATTGGATGAGTCCAAAATTTCTTGCTTGTGACACCAGTTGGTCCCGTGAAAGCATTTTTCGCAATATCACCTTTCCAATACCGATCGAATACAGGTTTTGTGGAAGGAATCATTTTTTTTGGTCACAGTTTCAGCAAATTTTACTGCATCCAATGGTTTGTCCAAAACACCAGTCCCTTTTTGTTGTTTCAAACCCAAGCCCAACTTTTGTTTAGCATTGATTGCATGTCTTGCAGCCGCATGTCCCCATTGTCGTTGTTTGTAAGGAACAGCGTCAAGATTTTTCACCATTTTTTTGTCCGCTTTATGTTTACATTTTTTGAGATTTTCACCATATTTTTTTTCACGGTTGGAACAAACATCATAATTAACATCATGTTGCATAGCAATCGCATCTGTTGCACCTGTCGGTTTCTGATATATTTCCAAGATTTCTCCAGTTTCTGGATCGTAGTTTACCTGCTGTTCAAGGGGATTATATGGCCCGGTATAATTATGCCCCGGTAATGTCCAACCCTTTTCTGGTTTCGGAAGTTTTCCTATTTTTTTATGTATATCAATACCAGCCCCATCTAAATCAAGTCTGTCAGTTTTTTAACGTTGGTTTGGTCGAACTTTAGTTGAAAGTTGATCTAACATTTCACTACCAACTTTTTCAATGACTGGGCGGGCTTTATTCAACGTGTAATTTATTGCTTTCTTTTGCAGTTTGGGGTCTCTCATAGCTTCAGAAGCGTAATATCGTCCAGCTTCCAAACTTTTTTTCGCAAGAAATGGGACCCCTTTTGTAATAGCTAGATCACCCACCGCCATGGCAACGTCGCCAAATATACCACTGCCCTCCGCGCGGGAGGGCTCACCTAGTTTCCCGGCATAAAACGTGTTTTCGTTATTCCGCAACTAGCGCATTTTACCTTTAAGAGTTTTCGATTGTTCTTTGTGATTACAACCTTTTCACTTCCCTGCACATTGGGCGTGTGCCGCTTTTCTTTCACACAGTACACTTCCATTGCATATATATTTTATGAAAAATAATTTTTCACTATTTCCTCGTTTTCAAGTAAATCGTTGGAGAACATTTTCAAAATGTCGGCAAAACTTGTTCCTTTATTTCTTTCATTCAAAAAGAGAACGCAGTAATAACCGCATCTCACACTTTTTCCCATTCAATTTGGTTATCATTTCTGAAAAAATGTGTCATCCCGTGTATTGGCATTTCTTGTTCCCATTCTAAAGGTGGTGGAAAACCAAATAAATCGAAATACTCATAAGTACCTTTGTTTTTGGCAGGCCAACAACATACCCAATGAGTTCCCAAACTTCCAAAATCATCTAAATTTATAATGCATGGGGAATGAAACAAGGGTTTTACTTCGTTTTTGCTGAAAATACCTTTTATTGGAATTCGTAAAAAGTTGCACCATTTTCTGAGGTTAATGTTGGATAGAGGTTTATCTTCAAATTTCATTTTTTTTCAAATAATAATCATCCCAAGTTCCAAAAAAAGGTGGAGGTCGAATTTGCATTCCTTTACCTTTAGGAGGTGGTGGTAGGGGGGGGGGGTGCTCGTCTTGGTCGTGAGCGTGGTGGTTGAGTTTGCAGACCTTTTCCGATTATTTTTCGGACTAAATCAATGGCCAAAGGTACTCCGATAGACGCCAACATACCAAGGAAGCCGCCGTATTGTGCGCCGCCTCCTTTTACTAAACCTTTTCCAACAAGATATTGTTCCGCCGCTTTTTTCTGAATAGGAGTCATTTGCTGGACAAGTTTATAAAGCTCAATTTCCTTCGGCCCAAAACCCTTTCCGAATATCTTTTTCAGCACCTTTTCAGCGCCGAAACTCAAACCTGCACTTGCTAATGCCCCAAGGGCTGGCTTTATCAAAGGTCGTGCCAAACCTAACATAGCAGAAAACAAACTTCCACCACGCTGCGCAGTATTTTGAATCTGGGTCTGACTTAATTTTATTTCCATTCCTTTCCCTGCCGCTGCGGTTTTCTTCAGTCGTGAGATTTGAGTAGCAGTGAGAAGGAGTTCGTCACCGCGCCCAATTTGGCCTGGTTTGACTCTCAGAGTAACAGCTGTTTTCGAAACATAAGCTTTTTGAAGTTTCTTTTTCTGACCATCAGTCAGTTCTATTTCATATGGATGATAAGTTGTGCTCATCTTGATTGTATATTATATTCAGAATTTTTTTTTTCAATTTTTTCTAGACTGCGACAAGTTCATTACCAATTTGTTTCAATATAAATTCTTGTTCATTCAAAACCAGAGCGTATAGTCCGGCGGATAAGTGTCATTTTAAGAACTAATCGTGCACTTTATGATAAAAACACAAAACTTGGCACACAAATACTATAAATCATGAGGAATATTTTAAAGATTATAGGCAACCTGGATATGACCTTTTCCGGGGGGAGAGCCATTTTTCAAAATGGCCGCCAGCCAGAATCTTTTTTATGACAGCATGGTGCAAAATTACTAAATGAAAGGTTAAATAACTATTTTTGAGGCTGGTCACTCTTTAAAGTAGGTCCAGAGTTTTTAAAATTGTGTGAAAATAAACTTTTGAATTTTTTTCTGGAAATTACTGTCATTTTGAGGTGAATTTATGCAAATTAGATTTTCGAATGAATTCATCCACAAACATTTTATCATAATATCTTGCAACTGTTCCCTTTTTTAAGTTCCTCTTAAAAAACTTATTTTAACTTGTTTCAATACTGTTTTTAAGTACGTATACTGAGCAAGAGCAAAATGTTAAAAACACACGTTTGCAATAATCGCCGCCATCAGAAAAAGGAATCGCCGAAAAATGTTTGAGAAAGTTATTGTTTTGTTTTTTGTTTTTCAAGTGTGAATGCAAATTGTATTTTCACGTGCATATATTGTACCAGGTAATCAGGTCTATTGTTTTCTTCTGTGTGCCACGTTGCTGCCTTGTTTTCGATGCCGTTCAAAATATTACGATGGCTTATCTAATCCGCTTCTAAACAAAATGAAGCCGTTTAGAATTGTCTCAAGCAGTGACATTACCAGTTCCCTAAGTAATAAAAGCGACACGCCCTTGGAATGGAGTAAGTGCATCTTCTGTCAAGAAGACACCGGCAAGAAACTCGTGTGTCCAGCCGACTATGCCGATAGATTTAGAGGAGCTGGTTATAAAACTATCGCTGAAACGTTACAAGCATTCTATGACCTTGGTTGTTTGCCGGACGATGTCAATCTTACTCGCATGAACGATGGCGATGGGCTGGAGCAAACATTCGTAAGCAGGAGGGCGAAATTCCATACAACGTGCAGTCTCAAATTCAACAAAAATGAACTCCAACGTGCAACCAAACGGAAGACGAGTGCAGATGAAGAAATTTCTCCTGGAGCAAAGAAAAAATATACTCGTCAAAACCTCTTCCGAAAAGATGAAGCCGCTGATATTTGTTTCTTTTGTGACGAACCTGCAACAGATTCAAAACCACTCCATAAAGCCTCAACACTGGACCTTGACACTCGAGTGCGCCAGTGTGCAGTAAATGTGCAAGACCAGCGTTTAATAGCGAAGCTCAGTGAAAGAGATTTAATCGCGAAGGGGGCAGAATATCACACCCAATGCCTAGTGTCATTGTACAACAGAGATAGGGATAGAGCAGGTACATCACATGATCAAGACGACACGAACACGGCCAAGAGCACAGCATTTGCTGAACTTATTTCATATATACAAGATGCTCTTGAGGACAAAGATACCACCCCTGTTTTCCAACTATCGGAATTAAAGAAACTTTACGTTGACAGAGTGGATCAGCTTGGAGGGGACCCCTCAGTAGTTCACTCTACAAGATTAAAAGAGAAAATTCTCAGCTACATTCCTCAATTGGAAGCATACAATGAAGGTCGAAATGTATTGTTTGTGGCCAGTGAAAACGTAGGAAAATCTCTAAGAAGATCGTGTCAACTTGGCGATGAGAGTGAAGCTGTGCTCCTTTCTCGTGTCGCAAACATTATTCGCCAGGACATGCTGAGAAAAAAATGTGAACCATTCAGTGGTTTATTCACAGAAGATTGCCAGGAAAATTCGGTTCCTCAATCTTTGCTGATGCTTATTTCAATGATCTTGTATGGTACAAGCATAAAGGACAACGCTAGCTACTTGTCACAACCTGCTCTGTCTCTTTCGCAATTGATAACGTATAACAGTTGTGTGCGCCGGCGTCAACAACCATCTTCAAACACCAGGCACTTCGAACAACGAGAGACGCCACTGCCATTATTTCTCGGTGCATTAGTACACACAAAAACAAGATCAAAAGATCTAGTGGATACACTTTACAAGCTGGAATGATCTGTTTCATATGACCGTGTCTTAGGATTGTCTGCAGACCTTGGTAACTCTGCTATTAGCCACTTCGAGACAGTTGGAACTGTTTGCCCACCTACACTGAACATTGGTGTGTTCACGACATCAGCAGTCGATAATATCGATCATGATCCAGCAGCAACTAGTGCACATGGATCCTTCCATGGAACAGGTATATCACTGTTCCAGCATCCCGACACTGAAAATCGTGGAACAGAGCAAACACGCGTTTCTATCTCCAGGTCTGGCAAGAAAGTTTCAAACTACCGGACAGCTATACACTTGTACCGGCAGCTTCTGTTGCAAAGGACGAGCCTCCTGTTCCAGAAGTTTGTGGACTGAAACAACCCAGCTGCAGTCTGATGAATAATGCTGTAGCAGAAGAGAATGACTGGTGCGATCATCTCAGCAAGATTATCGTGAAGGTAATTATGACAGTACCAGTGGTAAGGATTTGCACATATCCTGGGCAGCATACCACTCAAGAAGGCAACAACTAGAAGAGACCCCCATTCTTGGCCCTGCAGCAGTCAGCGCCCTTCTCCCTCTTTTCCCGAATGACTCGAAGTCAGTAGCGATGATTCGACATTCCATGAATGTGGTGAAAAAGGCTGTGGCAGTTCTTAATCCTGGACAAATTCCCGTGATCACATTTGATCAACCGCTTTTCAAGATTGCAAAGCAAATCCAGTGGATGTGGCCAGAAGAATATGGGGAGGGAGTCATTTGTAGTAATGTTGGGTGGCCTACACATCAAGATGACATTGCTAAAGGCACTTGGAGATTTTTTGGATGGCAGTGGCTGGACGTCAGCACTAGTGCAAGCTGAAATAGCGACAGCAGGAACTTCGAATTCGTTCCTGAAAGTTGTGCATGTCAAGAGAACCGCCCGTGCACACCAGATTACAGCCTGCGCTCTCTATAAGCTTCGACAGGCATCGTACGTTGAGTGGCAAACGAATCAGCTAGGATGTAGCAGTGAATCGTTCGAAGACTGGTGCGAACAGAGAGCCCTTCAAAGTCCACAGTTCCATTTCTGGCAGCTTGTGCTGAGTATTGAGTTGGAAGTACTGACCTGGGACAGATCAATCCACGAAGGCAACTTCCTTTTTTATGTAGAAGCCTTGACAAGGCTTCAGTGGCTGTTCCATTCTCTTGACCACTACAACTACGCTCGTGTGAGTGCCATTCACCTGCGTGACAGGGTTATTCTTCGCGAGAAACACCCCAGAATTTTTGAAGCATTTTGCAAGGGAAAGTTCACCGTTAACAAGACACAACGAGCATTCTCTAGGATGGCTATAGATGAAAGCCATGAGCAGAACAACGCCTGCGTGAAAGGAGATGGAGGAGCAGTGGGCCTAACCGAGAACCCATCGGCACTACTGCGATGGATGGTGTCTGGACCTGAGATGGCGAGGATTATTGGCGAATTTCGCACCGTATTGGACAAGAAGGAAACAGTTTCACAGCTTCATCACCACGAGGACCAGCCAGGTGATTTGATTTAACTTATCAATTTTTTTCCTAATATTTTCACCGTTTTTGGATATCTCCAGTCTGTCGTTACCGCTGAAATACAAGAAACTAAAAACAGTTTTTAAAATGTTTTATAATAGCTTTTAAGCTATATATTAACAGGAATCAATATGATAATTCCACAACGATGACATCATATTTTTTTTCTTTTTCTTAGCAATACAAGCATCGTTCCTCAAGAATGTGAAGGCTTTGGTTGAAACCATGGACAATATGGGTAACCCATTCTCTGATACTAGTGGTGATCTCTTAGTTCTTGATACTCGTGAGGTAATGGATGCAGCAGTCCACAATTCTGTCCGCAATTTGCAAGAGATTGGCAAACGTCAATGCAACGAGTTCTTTAGCAGGCGATTAGTAGAACGCACGACTCCACTCAGTGACAGAATACCAAAGAACAATTTGAGTTTATTCAGCTGGCGTCCTGATAAAGCAAAAACCCGCACACAGGAGCAGCGTCTGTCAATGAAAAGGGACCGGCATTTGTTCGCAACTTTATATATCGCCAGTCAAGTGCGCGATGCTGACCTTGAAGAGTTTTTCCAACATGAAAACCAGTCGTGGCCACCTTCAATATCTGACTACGGCAAGTTGAGATCAGTTACAAAGTCTGACCTACTTCCATGCCTGGAAGATCTCCTGCCGCAAACTGACGAAGCGAACAACTTAGTTCCTGAAGTGGACATGATTGTTCTCGATGGTGCAGTAATAGTCAACATGATTAAACCTGCCAAGTCCAATACATTCGCAGAGTATGTCAGTGAATTTATGACATACATACGAAGTCAGTTCACGAAATCTGTTCAACGAGTCGATGTAGTGTTTGATGACTACAGAGATGCGAGTCTCAAGGCGGCCACAAGGATGAAGAGGGGAACGGGTGTGCGCATCAGAGTGGAAGGAAGAAAGAAACTTCCTAAAAACTGGCATCAGTTTCTGCAAGAAGACGGAAACAAAACAGAGCTCTTTAATCTTCTCAGCGACAACGTAACAGCGGAGACTTTTCCTGGTGTGGTGGTGATGACTAGAGGAAAAGAGCTTCGCTGCTCGGAGGTAGTTAACGAACAGGGGCTTTCGCCTTGCACGCACGAAGAGGCGGACACACGGATGCCACTGCATGCCGCAGATGGTGCCAAACAAGGATTCAAAAGAATCTTGGCTAGGACTGTTGACACAGATGTTGTTGTTCTCGCTGTCAGTACCGCTAACAAACTGGCATGTGAACAGTTAATTGTGTCATTTGGAACAGGAAAGACATCCCGGTACCTAGATGCAACTCTCATGGCGCGACAATTGGGCAGTGTCAAGTGCGACGCATTACCTGCTTTCCATGCACTCACCGGGTGCGACACTGCGTCAGGTTTTGCAGGAAGAGGAAAGCGTACAGCATGGTCGGTGTGGAATAAGTTCAGTGATGTCACGCCCGCTCTACTAACACTTGCTCAAACACCAACAGAAGCACACATAGATGAGATCCTTCCTACCATCGAGAGATTCGTCATTCAGATGTATGACAAAGAAAGTTCCGATAGCAGTGTTAACAAGGCAAGACAAACTTTGTTCACACAGAAAGGCAGGGAGATAGAGAACATTCCACCAACAAAGGATGCCCTACGTCAGCACGTCCTTCGAACAGGATATCAGGCTGGTCATGTGTGGGGTCAGGCTCTCCTTAAAGAACCACAGCTACCTAGCCCAGACGAATTCGGCTGGAGGCGCCAAAATGATTCTTCTCAGTGGGAGGTGAAGTGGATGGACCTGCCTCCTGCTGGTGCAGCTTGCCGTGCTGTAGTCAAGTGTGGATGCACTAAAGGATGCAAAGGGCGGTGCAGATGTGCTAAAGAAAATCTGCCGTGTACAATGTTGTGCAAATGTGGTGGTTGTAAGCGCCTTGAATGAAAGGGACACTTGTTTGGCCATATACGTTTAATTGTTGTATCCTATTAGCTCACGACAGAACAGTCATTCAGTCAATATCGGGGCTTCTTTGAAATGACTATATTGAAATCACAATTTTTGCTGCGAAATGACCTCTTTAATTCTTAGAAACACTTTTAAAGCAATTTTGATAGCAAACGTGGTTTTTTTGGTGTTAGATCAATAAGTATGTATCATTAAATTGGCAGTTTGACGCTGTACCAAGTTGTTTTGTTCAATGTTGTTGTAGCAATAAATCTGCCCGGCGGCCATTTTGAAAAATGTCCCGTCCCCCCTGACAAAGGCCACAAAGGCCACTTCCAGGTTGCCTATAATCTTTGAAATGTTTCCCATGAATTATAGTATTAGTGTGCCAAGTTTCATGCTTTTATCATAAAGTGCACAACACTTTCACATATCCGCCGGACTAGTAGATCATGTAATCTTGAGCATTAGCGGCTTCGTTTAGTCTGTAATGGAATTCGAGCTTTTTGGGGTCGCCTGTCATACTTTTTTCGACATTTCGTAGATCAAAGTAGATAATTGGATACAACTTCTCAAAGTTGGCGATCTGCAGCTGAACGCCGGTGTTGTAGTCGTTCTTTCTGTATCTGAAATTTATCAAATCATTAAAAATTCTTATTTTAAAGTCATGGTCGTAATCAAGCTCAGGGTAAAAGCTTGTGCCGTATTTGAGGCGGCAAGTGTCCAATCTTGCTGAGTCATCACCATCGATATCAAATGTGTCAAAGATGTAAGGGTTTTGCCTATAAGAATCTTGTTTACGAGTTTGTTGAAGGAATACAAAGACATGCTTGGGGACATTTATCCCAGGTGTTATCAAGTACGTACCATTTGCATCCCTTCGGGAGCTGCTGTAATACATAGTTTCTTTCAGGTATTTCCATTGGGTTGGCTTCAAGAAATTTTCATTGGTCAGGGTTTGTCCTTACTAGTAAAATGCAATTGTGGGGCCCACAACTCCAATTTACGGACAACAATCCTTCTAGCTGTTCCATCGTTTTGGTAAATCATTTCTGTGTCGTTTTGCAGAACAATTTCAAATTCAAGTTGCATCGGTGGCAACAACCTATCGGAAAGACTTTCGAAGAAGGAGTAACGATTCAAAGGGATGATGGTCTGAACTATCTGGCCTTCATGTGATAGAAGCGCCTTGCCCGTATTCCAAGATATGTCGCATTGTTATCAGTCACTGTGGTGGCGTCAGAGTCAAGATACCAAAATTGGTTTTTTGCCACGCTTCTCGAAAAATCGTCCGAAAAATCAAGCAGATTTTTGATGAAAATACCTTTGTGGGTATTGTCCGCCTCATACAGGATTTTTCCAGCTGATTTAACTTTCAAACTTTTAATCAATGAGAAAGAACCGTTAATCGGGGCCGATTGGGTGTCAGCACCAATGTCGGCTCCATTTGCCACGGCCTCAAACTTAAAATCGACGCGGAAATAAGCGTTGTAACAGTCATAAAAATTGTCCCTGTCACTTAAGATAAATTTGAGGCCCGACTTTGTTTGAGTTTGGTTATTCCCAGGGAAGGTGAGCGGGGTGTCCAAGTTGACTTGAACGTATGTAGTCTTGTCGAGGTATGGTGGAGTTCTGAACATGTTGACAAGAGTTTATATTAAGAGAAAAAATTTCTTTGATTAAATTTCGTTTGCCAAAATTCGATTCAATTTCATAAGGGCGCCATCTGATTTTTTTTTTGGCACTCGGTTTTGCAAAATGTTTGCAAGTTTCTTTTTTGCATCCTGAGACACCGGTTTTTGCTTTCGCTCTTGCGGTAGTTCACCAACTTTCTGACCCGCTTTTTCAGCGATTGTTTTTGTGGCTTTTTCGGCAGTTTTCCTTGTCACGTTCCTTACAGTGCCTTTGAATACTTTACCGATGGTCATGAGGGTGTTACGGATCACACCCGACCCTTTGTGTTTATATCGATAACTTCCGGTGTTTTCGTCAAAAAATCTTGCCCACTCGCTCGGATGATTCATAATTATATATTTATGCCAACAAAATTCTTACTCTTTTTCAATCATCAAGCTGATTGCAACGTCTGTCCCGTTGAAGGATATTGTTTCTTCCGTCTGTCACCCAAACATTTATTTCATTAATGAGGTTTTTATTCACAGGATGCCACTCAAGCCGATAAAGCTCTTTCTGAAACGGATAGCTAACCTGAAGCCCTGTTGTTGAGAAACTGTGTAACACATCGGTTGGAACATTGTTTGATCGGCGTGTGATAAGATCGCAGTGCAAAAACACCCAATCAACACTTCTAGTGATATTTGGAACGAATTTTCCGACATAGCTTGTTTTTCCTGTCAAGATTTTTTTCTCATAACCAAGCAATTCAGCGAAAGCTCCTTGAGAAAAATCAAGCTCATGATTTTTGTGCATCGAAATTACAACCCGGTAAATTGACATGTCGAAATACTTGTAAAAATGTAATCACTATCTTTATCTGCCGGGTCTACTTTCCCGATGTGTTTCTGAAGAAAAGTGTTGATTCTTTTGTAATCATACATTCCATTCGGAAAAGTTAAGGTCTGCCACTTTTCAGTTTTCTTTCTCCAGCGAATTTTGTTGGTGTTGTAAAAGGCATCGATGTTGTACCATGAGTAACTCATTGTGATAAGTCTGTTTAGCGCGGCTTTATAGTTTCCTGAACCCCATTGGATCGGAGGATAAAACGTTATTTTAAAATTGTGTGAAACATTCCGTTCTCCACCCCTTTCTAGTTTTGCGAGGCTCGAGTCAAGCAGAATATCAAAGCTCATCATTGATCTATATAATTAATGATAATTTTTTCTTTTGCTTTTCGTCGATTTCACCAAGATCAACAAGTGAATCAGGCAGAGATAATACCTGTTTTTTAGTTTTATTGAGTTGTTTCCTGCTTTTGTCGATCCTAAACTCACATAAAGTTGGTTGATTAATTTTTCAGCTTCATCACTGATGCCACTTCCTTCAGTTTCCCATTCCTGTTCAGAAAGACCCTCTTCATTGTCGGAAGGCTCAAGATAAGGTCTTCGGCTCATGACAGCTTTTTCAAGAGAGGTTGGGGGGGTGGATTTTCCTTTTTCTTGTTTTTTTAGGTGTTTTTAATTCCATCTTCTTTCCTTTTATTTGTCCAACAAAAGGTTGTCTCCTTTTAAGTAACTTTTCTGAATATTCTTGATGTGCCTTAATGGTTTCGAGTTTATATTCTTCTTCTTTTAGTCTTTTCAAATCATATCCATAGTATTTAGATCCTTTACTTTTTACTTTGTAAGTTGGATCACTTCCATATTTGGAAAGCATACTTTTAACATTTCTAAGCCGCTTTGATGTTTCTTCCATTGTTTCATCTTTGGAAGTTCCCGGCATAACAGTTTCTTCCAACAAAGATGAAGGTGGTAATGAATGATCATCAAATTCTTTATATGCGGGTGGTGCTGATGTTGGTGGTGGTAGTGTTAGTGGTGGTGGTAATGTTGGTGATGTTGTGGGTGTTGTTGGTGGTGATGATGCTGGTGTTGGTGCATCCGGTCTGAATTCATATTCAAAAGGGTTAATTACGTCAAATTCATCAATTGTGTAATCAGGACCTTCCTGCTCTTCTTCTTCTTCTTCTTCTACAGTGGCGCTGCTCTTTTCATCAAGTCTTTTTGTAATAGGTCTAAGAAGTTCTTCTCCTGAAAGCTAACCAAACTCTTTATTTATTTTGTTCATTCTGAATTTTTGGCGAATTTCTTCTGTTTGTTCATCAAGCTTCGATTTTTCTTCAGCTAATTGATGCCACTTTTTTACTGACATACTTTCCAGTGTTGATATATATAGAAGCGAAAAAAAATGAAGATTCCAAATTATGACCCAGGTTTTTCCAAGAGTAACTACAAGCAAGGCCACCCTTGTATGCCAGCAGATGTTTTCCGGATGCTAATTTGTGGACCTAGTAATTCTGGCAAAACAAACACATCACTGCATATGCTTTATGAGTTGTTAGAGTATAATAAAATTTACCTCTTTTCAAAGAACCTGCACCAGAACAAATACCAGACCCTTTTGCAGTACTTCGCTGAAGAAGTCAACCCCAAGGTTAATTATGAGGTTATCAAGGCTCATGGTGATGAAATCATTCCACTCGAAGAGCTTCCGGTGGACAACCAAAAAATTGCTGTTTTTGATGATCTTGTTTGTGAAAGCAACCAAAACAGCATCATTAATTATTTTATCAACGGGCGGCACAGAAACTGTTGCGTTATTTACCTCACTCAAACCTTCTACAAGGTGCCGAAAAACATCCGTGATAACTGCAGCCATTTTTGTATTTTCAGATTTCTTCCACGAGAAAACAAGAGGATTGCAGACGAGATAGGTATGGATCATGACACTTTAGATCACGCCACCGATAAAAAATATTCTTTCTTTTACTATGACAAACCCCGAAAATTAATTGAAAAAAAATTTAATGAAGATATATAATGGGGTATATTAACAGCCAAATAGGTGAAACTAGCCAAACGATGAGTGAAAGTGAAAAAGTGGGTCCTCCTGGCCCAGGGGGTCCTCCTGGCCCTGAGGGTCCTCCTGGACCGAAGGGTGACAAAGGTCCAGCGGGACCAAAAGGTCCTTATGGACCGAGGGGTGAAAAAGGTCCCACGGGACCACAAGGTCCGATTGGTCCCCAAGGCCAGAAAGGGCCACAAGGACCCCAGGGTCCAAAAGGCGACAAAGGTGATCCTGGGCCTGAGGGTAGTGCCAGCGGTTCTGCTGATATTGACATGCAAAATAAGTACGGTATTTTGCGATTAAAAAGCAACCCTTATCCTGTCCACGGTGATCTGACAAAGGTAATAAACTATCAGGACACGAGAAATATCTTTCTTTCAAAAAAAGAAGGCGGAAAAATGGAAGCAAGCATTAATATGAATAATAACACAATTTACAACATAAAAGACCCAGAACAGGTAGATCAAGCCACAAACAAAAAGTATGTCGATAATCAGCTGGATAAAGCAGCTGATATTGATATGAAAAACAATTCGATTATCAATCTTGATCTTCCATCAAACCTAAGAAACGCCGCATGTGTCGAGTTTGTTAACAACAGAATTGATGATATGACGCAAAAAAAGTTTCTCAAAGTTGATGGCACTAACAGTATGACTGGAACTTAAATAGTAATACAATAAATAATAATACAATTGTCAACTTAAAAACCGATGGCAAAGATCCGAAATCCGCAGTTAATGTTGATTTTATGCAAAGTGAAATAACATCTTTGTCAGATCTTGTCTGTCAAACAATTCATGAATCCCATATCACTAGGTCGACAAAAAAAAGGACGTCTTCAGATACTTGATGGAAAATGCTGATGAATCGTCGAGTGAAAACAACATCGATGTTTTGGGTATCAACGATTTTCCCGAATCTCCACATCAAATAAATAAAAAAGCTTACACTCTCAAACTCCTGTTTGAAAAAGACTCACCAAACCAGTACCGGTCACGCCTTGGTCTTAACCTATGTAAACTTCCGGTCGGTTAATACACGATGGTTGTGGAATGGTTTCCACCAGAAATGAATGAGGTGAGTGTGACACCGCAAGCCACGACGATTTCAATTTCCAATTATACAACCAAAACATTCGAAAAGTACACCAAAACAATTATCCATTTTCACAGATGGAATAGCTCACCCCCGCAATACCTATATCTCGATCTGCACGGTACGGTCCGTAATCCATCATTAATGACAATTGGTCATCTAATCGTTTACGGTGTTAAAGAAACAATTTCAAACGTTGATCCAAGTGTCTATGACACCGCTTTTGTTATTGAAAATGGAAAAATGGTAATGCAAACAGATTTGTCTTTAAACAGACATCATTTGATTGGTTCAGTTCATCGCATAAATGGAATTTTAAATACAAAAAATGGTAACACATTTTTATTAAATGGTTGTGATGAAATAATAATGAATCAGAGTGAACATATATTATACATAAAAGTAACATATAAAAATAGAAAAAACAATATACACCTATTTCTTTAAAGATGATATCTATTAATGAACAACACCCAATTATGACAACCACGTCTAAACAAACTATTAATTCAACCGAAACAACTAGAACACAGACATTAAAATTTCGTTATATATTTGTTGATTGTTGTTTAACGTCAATGAAATTGAATTCAGTTGCGAAAGATGAAAAACTATTAATGTTGATTGAATATAGAGTGTCATAAACATTTTTTTCATTCATTATATCTAACAATGCGGGATATTTTCGAATTCAACCATATCGACCAAACACTTTCTAAAGAGAAAGTTAAAAAAATGAAAGATTTATATGCTTATTACCACAAGAAACATTATGGCTATGAAAAGTTGTACCGCGGTTTTCGAAGAAAAAATTTTGTTTGTAATCTTTCGGCTGGCAAATTAATTATTAGTGCTGCAGTAGCCGGAGGAATTACGTTGAACCCTGTTGTCATGGCAACTTTAATTGGCGTTGGTCTTATTTTAAAAGCAGTCGCTAGCCTAAAGAAATACGATAAAAAGACAGAACAAGCAAATTTTGCCCGGATCGAATACCAAAAAGTCCTTGATGAGATTCGCTTCTACCTAAGAGGCGAAGCTTTCGACGAAAAGGTCTTTCTTGATAGATTGAAAATGATAGATAATTTCGTCACTGATCATTGTATGGAGATTCCGCCATCTATTTCAAAAAAGTATGAAAAAACATTCGCTCCGTTGTAGATTTTCAAAGTAATTATATACGCTTACAAAATGATTGCAACTTTGCAAGCTATTTGCTATCACCTAGTTGAGCTTCTCACACCCCCCGAAATTATGCAAATAAGATTTATTACTCGTGAATGTGTTTCAAAAATATTGTTACCAACTCGTGACAAAGATGGTTACCCCATTTCAGGACAAGATGTGGTTCCATAATACAATTTTTTCCTCATAAAGTTAAAAAATGAAACCTTTTTTCTTAGAAAAAACGAAAAATGTGTGATAGTCACGCGTGACCTTATGTGACAAGACGCGTGACATTGCGTGACGGCGAACGTGACAGTCACGCGTGACATTGCGTGACAGGTCACACAAAGAGGGCAAAACCCTTGTCGGAGGGTGCTCGTTGGCTGTTCTTGCCTTGCCTAGCCTAGGACTTTCACCTCACCGAAGTGAGGATTTCACCGCTGACAAGGCGGTTGTCAATTCCACATTTTACCTCTGGGAGCGAGGTTTGAAATCCCGAGGGATTTCTGAGCACCCCCCTGTTACCAGTAGGGCCGAGGCGGGCTCACCCGTAGGGTACTCTCCCACTGGAAGGAGTTCCCCTATACCTCGTAATTCACCCGCATGCACAAGCCCTCAAACAGGGTTCAGATGGTGGCCAACCATCACCCCCCTAAGGCTTCACCACTGAGTGAACTAATATATATTGATCACTTTTATTACCCCGCCGTCAGGACGGGGTCTAGTAATACCCGTTTTTTTTTTTTTTTGTCGTCGTGGTCACTTGCCCCAGACCTCCGCTCGGTCAAAACAATACTTGCCGGTAATGTCGGTTCGTTTAGCGTTATTTCGCCAGAATTTTCATGAAAGTTGGTGTAGAAAATTACTGGCGATTTAATGGCATGAAAGCCCCTTCGATGAAAGCAAGAACGAAGGTGCTAGCGAGCTTTAAAGCTGGCATGAATTTGCCAAACTTGCCCTGGCACGTAAACATTACATCACTGAAACACAAAAGGCGATTCGGGGAAGTCCCTCGCTTTCGCCAAGTTGAATAATTCAACAGTAAAATGCAAGCATTTTTTTGGCAGTTTTGCTTTGCTTCACCAAAATCTTTAGGGAAAGTTGTGTAGAAAAGTACAAGAAATTCAATGGAGTTGACTTCTCTTCGATGAGAACAAGGAAGAAGGTGCTAGCGAGCTTTGAAGCTGGCATGAATTCACCTAAACTTACCGTAACACGTAAACATTACGTCATTGAAAGACAGAAGCCGATTCGGGGAATTGTTTTGCTTTCGCTAAAGCATTTATCGAATCATGGCCTAAAAGTAGACCTTTATGTTTCATTTTTCAGTAGATAACCGTTCCCTTTCGATTTAAGGACAATTTTTCTTCATCAATAAATCTATTTAAATTTCCGTACCCTTGTTTAATATTTAGAATTACGCTGAGATGTCATTTCGTTAAAAAATTGACGTAACTAAGTCACACCATGGTCAACACTATTTCGTCACGTTCTTCGCGAGTGCTAGAACAGGTGGATGACCAAGGAATGAGGGAAGGGAAAGGTATTCATACTATAAGGGATCCATGATATCACAAGGAGAAGGGTGCAGAGAAGACGTTGGGGGGGGGATGGCAGCACACACGTCAAACGTTAGAAAAATCACCAACTTCAAAACTTTATACCACTTGGGCACATATCTTGAGTGACCGTAATGTATTTGCACCCCGAGGGGGGGGGAAACGGCGGGGTCCAATGCCCCTGGGGCTTTTCTTGTTATATATTACACACACCTTTCTTCTTCTATTTCTTATGGTACCCTTTTTCTGTCCATCACCTAAATGTCGCAATAATTGGATGTTTACGCATGCGCTTCACAGAATTTCACCTCGAGCAGAAAAGTACACGCTATTAAACGAATGTATCTTCAATGTATCTTACTATGGATGTCTGTACAGATCAACAAACGATCTCACAAGACTGGCCAACAGAGGAAAGCTGTGAAAGAAAAGAAATTTTAAAATGGCGGGATATTTCAGACGCTATTTACAAAAACAAAAAGTTAAACACAGGAAAGGTAAATTTGGGAATTCAGCTATTTTAACTTTAGAAACAAAGAATGGAGATGATTTTTGTGTGTGGGCCCCTAAACGCCTTACAGAAGACCTGCTGGAAGACGATTCTTCTCAATTTGTTTACAAAATAGGTCTCAAAACGTCTACTGACGGTAATGAATATTTTGATTATGAATTAATGTAATCATGTCTGTGTATATTGATTTTCTCAATGATTTGAGGTGCAAAGCTGTTTTTTGTACTTGAACAGAGTCAATATTTATAAAAATCCTAGCAACAGAGACCACCAATATAGTTAAACAATAGCGTCTGAATTCCTGAAGGCTTGAAAAATTTTAAGACCAAGATTTTTTTCAGGATGAGTGTTTTAAGAAGTCGCACTGTTTTTTTTTTCAAGCTTGAGTTGTTAAGGGGGTTTCCCTTCAATGCTTGTACGAGAATACAAATTACGTCATTGTCTGCGAAAAAAAAACTTAATTAACATTTGTATCTCACTAAAGCGGAGCGGTGAAGATACGGCAAAAGTCTTAAGGAATTGGAAAAAATGTGTTCTGTTTTAGTTTTGTTTCATTTTTTTGGGTTCTGCAGACGGACCGTGCGAAAGAATATTTAAGGTATCATGGTACCCCAAAATGGACCACTTTTTCAAAAAATACGCTTTTATCATTTTCAGACAGATATTATTCAAACCTCTCCTTTACAAAAAGTTTCAGAGGAAAAGATCGTTTCTACGCAAAGATATGGACGAAAAAAGGTTAGGGCCATTAATTTCCTCTAATTACGTGTTGACAGCCATCTGTCAACAACGCCGAAAATGTCATAATGACATAAGAGGACCGTGATGTTTTGACATGAGATCAATTGCGCACCAATTCCCGCGTTATCGAAGGGTCTGTTGTGTAGAAAACATGAGATAAAGAAGAAGAGATCCTGCCTGTTTGCCTCTACCAAAAAAACAAAAAAAAAAACAAAACAAAACAAAACAAAACAAAACCGGCAAAGCGTAAGCGTACAAAAGAATTTTGCTCGGTGTGGGCCGAAGAACTCTGCGCGAGCGACAAAAGCTGGTATATTTATAATCAAGAAATGTGGTTGGAAGAACCTAGAGAAGAACGAGAACGCCGTGTCTGCGAGCCGCTTAAAGATACCAACAGAGTCGTTGCAAGACGCTGAAAGAGAAGATGACGGAGAATACTGTGAAGAATCGTGGCAACGATTCAAAGGGAGAACAATCATGTCAGGCGAAACGCTCGTAGAAAAGCTCCATGAAGCGGTTTGTTGTCGAGTTTGTCACCCGGACGTGACCTTTCTCGAAAACGTAAATTGCAAAAGTTGTGTCTCGAGAAGTTTATTTGTTACCCAACTGCTTGCATTTGTGACCGGACGTTCTCTCTTAGATCTTGAGCCGCGTGCTCGGCGGCTTCGTCGCGGGTTTCAACGTGCTTTCCTTTCGTGTTTACTTTCGTCTTTCTTGTGTCAGCAGCTTGATTTGTCTTACCCTTTCTTGTTGTTGGTGTCTTCGGCATTGTACAGCCGACGTGAAATTATGAGGGTAAAATTTCCAGTGCTTAAGACCTTTTGAACGGCACGCGTACACAGACCTGAACGAAAGTCGCTTTTCGATGAAAATAAGACACCATACTTGGCGGCATGTTTGCGCTATTGTTATAAGGTAAGTTGAGCCTCCCCTAGATCAAACCGCAGGTAATTATCCTGACACCTAGGTGTTTTAATCTCATCAGACCGGAAAAACGTCTCCTCATCTATTTTGCCTTTTTTTCTCGAAACCAATTATTCAAGAAATTGAGTGCACGTTTTAGTTCGCGTTCAGCGAGTTTTCAACCAATTTAGTTCAAATTCCCCAACAACGCCCCCTGACACAAATAAAACACAATTCGCTTTTTGGCACGGAGAGAAGTTTATTATTAGCACAAAAAGTAAACAACAGCCAACGATATGCCTAATAAACCTCTCTGCCACCCTATGACAGTAAATAAATTCACCCCGGGTGGGAGGGTGGGAAGAAGAAACGAAACCGTACTACACAAATTTCAGTCTGGTACGCTCGAAGTGAAAACTGACTCGAACTGAAACACGAAACTCCTATCACCTGATACTAAGAGTGTGCGTTGCGCAATTAATCCCTTTGAACACGTGCTTGTCCAAAGGGGGTAAATTCCCCAACAACGCCCCTGACACAAATAAAACACAATTCGCTTTTTGGCACGGAGAGAAGTTTATTATTAGCACAAAAAGTAAACAACAGCCAACGATATGCCTAATAAACCTCTCTGCCACCAAACGGAACGCCCCAAAAAACGAACTGTGCACTGAACAAATTAACTACGAAGTACTAGAAAAAACAGCAGAACGAAGCTGCTGAGCGAAGGCGAGCTTAGATTCGACACTAAATTCTAAATAAGCCTTATACGCATCACTTGCCCAGTCACCGTATATCTGTATGAGTTCACCTGGTACACCGTGATTAAAGGCCCAAGAGGCCGCACCTCGACGGAAAGAATGACCTCGATAGGACGAAGCATTAGGAAGACCAGCAGCGGAAAGAGCCCGACGGAAGGCGGCGATAAAACGATCCTGAGTGAGAATAGTATTACCATAATGGCTAGGCAAAACGAATAAGGCGGACCGGGAACTAGCGGGAACGAGACAAACCATACGTTGATATGCAGCGACTGGACATAAGGGAGAGCCCGGCAGTCGTAACAAAGGAATATGTAATTTTCGCTCTCCGAACTGAATAGTTTTAGTACATTTAAAAGTAACAATTAGCCCATGTTGATTTGTTGCAACATCGCTCCGAGTAAGATTACGCGAAAGATCAAAACACTTACGTGAACGTGGTACTATATTAGCTAACCTCGCCATTAAAAAGAATGTAAATAGAAAGGCACAAAACAACGTACACGAAATAGGATCGTTCTCGAAATCTAAAACCCTGAGATTGATTGAGTCCTTAAATTACTAAATGTTCCAGCACTATAAGCCGAACTGAGCGTGTACTTCCAATCCTTTCTCAATGCAGATAATGCTAAGAAATCTACAATAAAAACAAACAAAAACGGTCCATTAGAAAGGACTGTCTAACTGGAAGAAATTAATTGGCACAGAAACTGCAATAAGTTGATCACGTTGAACACGGTGCAGAAATTGTTCTTTAGCCCGTGAGGGCACATTCCAGCGAGAAAGCACGTCAGCGTCGCTGTTCAGCACACCAGGAATATGAACCGCGCGAATCTCAAACTCGTGTGTTGCCGCCAAGAAACAGACTTCTCGCAAACAAGAATTAATAAAGGCATTCCGACATCGTCCCGAGTTCAAAACAGTGACTGCGACGTCGTTGTCACACCGAACAGTTAAACGAAGGCCGCGCCAAAGATGGCCCCACAGTTTAAGAGCAACAACGATGGTCAAAAGTTCCAAGGCATTAATGTCAAGATGCTGGCTGGAGATGAACTCTGGAAACTCCGCATGAAAATAATAATGCGCACAAAGGCCTCCACAACCAGTTAGACAAGCGTCAGTGGTAAACACCTCGCCAGGAGACGACCAGTTATTTACAGTAATCATTGACACACCATTGTATACACGCAAAAACCTGCACCACCATTGAATGTCTTTACGAAATTCAGAATTGAGATTAATGTGATGATGATTAAATTTCACCGACCGTAATAAACGAAGAATCCGCGCAATGAAGACCCGACTTTGGCGAACACACTTCGATACAAATACCAACTTGCCTACCAGCGACTGAAGGGATGATTTCGTTGTGGTACGTTTATGTAACCAGGTGTGTAACAAGCTCTCAATTTCGGCTAATCGGTCAGAGTCAACAGATAAGGTAAAGTCAAGAGTATTGAGCTCGACACCCAAACAAGTCATTACTGGAGAAGGAGGACATGATTTATCAATAGATTCGTCTAATCCAAGACGATGCAGCAAAACTCCAACCTCATTAAAATGAGACGTTGCCAAAGTCGGCGGCGAAACACAAAGTCATCGAGATAATTAAATGTACTTAGTCCGCGCCGGTTGAGAATCCAAGTAACTGCGGAAGTGGAGCGTTGACATGCCATCGCAGCAGAACGGAGACCCATCGTTAGAACTGTGTCAAAGTAAAATTGTCTGTTCCAGGTATAACCAAGTAAATGATAGTCATGGGGATCGACGGGGAATTGGCGGTACGCTTTTCGAAGATCGCGCTTGTATAGCATGCAACCCCGACCGAGTGAAACAATCGCCGAGACGATGGCATCAATAGTGGGATAACTCAAGTCGAGTTGAGCTCCAAGAAAAGAACCAGAAGGAATACCGTCATTAACTGAGGAGCCACAAGGCCAGCTCAAATCCACGATCACTCTTCGTTCCTGAGAGTCGCGCTTGGCCACCGTGTTGAGAGGAGAAACCACAAAACCGTCAGGAAAAGGCGGTGCATCGAAGGGTCCTACAACGCGACCAAGTAAAATCTCGTTACTAATATAGTCTTGAACTGCGGAAGGAAAATCCAACGCGCCACGGTGGGTACGAAGGTCGAACACTGGAAGGATCTGGTTAGTGTAGCCAAGTGGCCAACCAAATTCCAAAAGTGACAAATGACACTGTCCTCATAGTCTTGAAGCAAGGCACGCCACACTGGAATATTCAGTCGAGAAGGAACGGGAATACGAAGTCCGGTATAATTGAACTGTCCCGAAGAAAAAACAGCACAGTGAGCGTCGACAAAGGAACTCGTGACAGGACGTGTTGCATAATCAAAATTGAATGTCTCGATTGTGAAAACTTAATAAACGTATTGTCTTGCGGGGAAAAACTAGAACTGGAACACGAAAATTCTGACCGTCCAGAATCGAAATGTCTCGCAGGAGAAAAGTCTTGCAATAAAAAGTCTCGAGTAAACTGGCTAGAACCACAACCAAAATCCAAAACGGGCACGCCCCCAGCTTCGGCTCCGTGAAGACTAGGAGGCGAAAAATAGTCTAGTTTTTTGACGTCGCCGGCGAATCTTTCGCAGAATCTTTGAGAGGACAATCAGAAGAATTCTCACGATGTGACTCCTGCTTTCGAAGACGAGTCCAGCACGCTGCGCAGATATGTTTCAACCATTTGCGTTCGCCACGGATAAATCCGAAGTGGTCTTTAACGCTAATGCATTGTTCTCGCTGATAATCGCGACAAAATAAAACTGGCGCCGAAGAAGTCGGCGATTTCTCCTTCAATGGGTGTCCGTAAAGTGTTCTACTTTCCAAATGAAGATAAGAGTCTCCCCATTTAACAAGTCCACGCTCAATTTCGAGCAACACGGAACCATGAAAATTTAGAACGGCCGACCATTCGTACTGTTGTGCGAAGTACATTAAGGATACCAGATGTTTTTCACGCTCCGTGCGCTCTAAAGGAGTGATATCCTTACATAACAAAATTTGAGCGTATCCAGCCACGAACTCGGCCAACGTTAACTCCTCGTATTTGATCTCGCGCTGCGCTCGTGTGATACAAAGAAAACTGTGAGGCCATCTTTGAGGATACAAAACCTCACTGGTAGCTTTTGCCTCCCGGCCCGATTTCAACTTACCAGGACGCGAGGAAGGTGCAGAAGTAGCTCCTGATTGCTGAATAGGGTCGATCTCATTCTCAGACTCGCTATCATCCGAACCACCAACGCCAAGGTGCTCTACCCGTCGATCCACGGTCTTAGCTAAATCGGTCATAGCACGAAGCTCTGGCAATGTAACAAGGGGCGGGACTGCTGGCGCTTGCTGCTGTTGTGAAGAGGCAGGACGCACTAACGCGCGCAACTCGTTAGTCTCCTGTCGAAGAGATTTCAATTCGGTGGATAAGAGCTGCACCGAGGCTGTCAAAGATTGCAATACGTCAGGGTTTGAAGAAGCGGTAGCACCAACCTCGTCGGTATGCTCTAGCTCATCAGCCGCCTCGCGATCCTGTTCGGTATCGTTGTGAACTGGACCCGTACAATCCTTTCCAGGACGACCAAAATCATGGGCGGACTTTAACGCTTTGCAACCTGGGCACTTGCTTTGACGACCCATTAGGATAAAACGAATGAAGAAGAAACGAAACCGTACTACACAAATTTCAGTCTGGTACGCTCGAAGTGAAAACTGACTCGAACTGAAACACGAAACTCCTATCACCTGATACTAAGGGTGTGCGTTGCGCAATTAATCCCTTTGAACACGTGCTTGTCCAAAGGGGGTAAATTTGGCGAGAATGTTGCCAGATAATTTGACACCAAAACCGTGTCTCCGAATTTTATTTTTTACGTTCTTTCAAGAGTTATGATCCGTTAAAGAAAGAGAAGGGGTGTCTTTTTAAACTTCAAAGTTTAACCGAGTGCAGAAAACAAACCAGGCCAGATTAAAAAATTCCGAGACACGGTTTTTGAGACAAAGGTGTGAAGAATTCGGCGAGGTGTTCGTCTTACTCTCCAGACTATTTTCGAGTGGAGCGGAACCAATTTTGTGAACGATGTACTTTTGAAAAACGTTAGCTATATTTTCAACAGAATTGCCTTTTTTCTTTATCTTAATACATTTTCGTAATCTTCAATTATTAAGCTTTCAGAAAATATATAGTTTGTCGGCGTTTTTGTGAAACGCCTGACGCTTAAACGGTGATAACGCAATGTTGTCATTTGGGGTACCCTGATACCTTAATCATCCTCTTCCCAAAAACGAATAAATTCTTCGTTGTATGGTAAGTTGATATGATGAATAACTCCATTTTCAAAACAAATTGAACATTCCCCGGTTAATTCAGCACCTATATCATAAAGATTTCTAAACGTCCATACATTTACGATTCGTTGTCGCTCTTCACAAACCGGCGCATCGAGAATATCCTCATGAATTTCTTTCCAACCCCTTGCTAATCTGTAATATGCGCTGTGCCAGTCGTAAGTATCAGAGCAAATCTTTACTAAACGTATATTCTCGATCGGAGGATTGTACAACAGTTTATGTTTGATTCCTTGCTTAAAACAGGGGTAACAAAGCTCTTCCCAGCGGCAGTTATTATACTCAAAGCATATTATTATACGCACAAGTTGCTGCCTGTTATGACAGAAAGGTTGTTTTGATAACTCATTGTGTACCTCTTTCCAACCAAAAGCTGTTCGTTTAATTATTTCCATGGTAAGATAAGTAATGCTCTAATTGAGAAACTTTTTGATATAATACAAGATTTGTGATTATCTAATTGAAAGAATTTTTTAAAATAATAGGAGATGGTTCGTTTTAATATTTTTTTTTTTTTTGTACGCTGGGTGGTTTAAAAGAGGAAAATATGGGTGTAGAAATGAGGTGGTACGCATTAAACTCACCTATTACTACTCCATTTTGTCGCCAGGTGGATGCAAGTGTGTACTTTCCCCTCTCCGGCCACAGGTAACCAAAGCGTAATATGAGAGTTTGTATGGAGCTGAAATTCGATCGAAGATAATTGGCGGTTTTCCGCCGAAAATACATTAAAATCGAAATAAAGTTTAAAAAATCTTACCTGTGGTGTGTGTGCTGTGTTTTTATCGCTTTTCCGAGCTTCCGGAGGCCGTTTTGGGCGATTTTCTGCTTAACGGTCGATGCGACGGCATGCCACGTACTAAAAAGAGCTAAAGGTAGGAAAAGGGGAAGGGGAATTCAAATTTGCCAACCGACATTCGAGGTCCCGATCAAAATAACTGCTAAAAATCGATTCAATCCACAGTCAGCGCTTTCAAACCACAACACATTTCAAAAAGGATAAATACCCTACCTTTCTATGTGATTCAATCGTCAATTAGTTTATCTCTCGAAGTACAGCCCTGCATTAAAAATGAAGTAACTTTTCGAAATCGCCGCCATCAAAGGCTTGTAAGGAAAAGTGTTGTACCGCTCAAATTTCGGCGGGAAATCGCGCGCGGGTCGCATTCAGGTTTAAAACTTGACTTACCGGAGAGAAGGTGAGTTTGGCATTTGGTCGCACAGAAGTCACTCATGTCGCCCCCGGTGGAGCGAAATTTGGCGCTTTGTCCCAGGCTTGACCGTTAGTTTGACCCTGTTTTCCTTACAAGCCTTTGATGGCGGCGATTTCGAAAAGTTACTTCGTTTTTAATGCAGGGCTGTACTACCTTTAGCTCTCTTTAGTACGTGACATGCCGTCGCATCGCCCAAACACACACAACAGGTAAGATTTTTTAAACTTTATTTCGATTTTAATGTATTTACGGCGGAAAACCGCCGATTATTTTCGATCGAATTTCAGCTCCATACAAACTCTCATATTACGCTCTGGTTACCTGTGCTCCGGGAAGGAGCACCTGTCACATAATGGGCTATTCCATTTAATATCCGCACCCCCCCGGTTGAGGACTTACCTTTCCCTCTTACCCCTAAAGAATTCCATTAAAAAGTGTTACCCCCCTGAAGACTTCCTTAAGAAATGGGTTTGCCCCTGAAGAATTTCACAAAGAAAGCATTTACCCCTGGAGAATTCCATGAAATCTCTGTTTACCCCTGGAGAATTCCATGAAATCTCTGTTTACCCCTGAAGAATTCCACTTATAATATGGGTTTTACCCCTAAAGGATTCCCCAGCTTCTGGCCTTTACCCCTGAAGAATTCCACTACTTTTATCCCTTGCCCCTGAAGAATTCCACTGGCGTGCGGATATTAAATGGAATAGCCCAATTTACCTCCTTATTAGGTAAACGGTTTAACCCAGTGCGAAGTATTCTTCTTCGGTCTTCTTCACCCAGGCGGACGTCAAGCAATTTTCCAGCCGAAAAGAAGCAAATTCGGATCTCATGGAGTCAGAAGGTCAGTGAAATAACTCTTTTGGTCTTTTCTTGTACGCTGAGTCACTAGTTTAGCGGCCTAAAAAATTCGGCTGTAGCCAGGTAAAAAATAGATTTCAGATTATTACTATACCAGAAGGAAGGACCCATCACGCGCTCAAGTCTCAACTGTTCCCGTGTTTTTGCTAGTATTGTGCCGTTTATTTTTACGCAAGACTTTAACTCAACTAGCTTCCTGAAAGAAGCCCTGAGTTTCTTGTTTTTCTGCATTGATCTCAAGGACGCTAGGGTGACACCAAAACAGTCTCTTAAGACACGGAAATTGTCTTGGTGATTTCAATTATTACATTGAGTCGCGCATTTTAGAAGTCCAATACTTCTATCATTAGGTCGTGTTGTGGTTTCGATACTTTAAGCATTTCACCCGAGTGTGTAAATTAGTTAAATTATTTAATATTCTGCCTCTTTGCCTTGGGGAAGTTGCCCTTTTCCAAATTTTCCAATGTTCAAGACGTATGATTATTTCAAAGGAGAAAAAGAGGGAATCCTTAAGGCCAGTTTACACAATGCGAGTTTTTGTGAAATTTTTGTTGCACTTTTTAATGCAATTTTTGTCGCGCTTGAGCTTGAGACAGAAATTGCAAGGGGCGTCGACAAAACCCGGAACATGGAACATCCCGGAACATCCCGGAACATTCCAGAACATTCCGGAACATCCCGGAACAGGGCAAATTATCACAAAATAAATGAAAAAAAGTAATAAAAAATGCTGATCGTCGATAAAAGATAATAAATAAAATAGAATGAAATGAAATAAAATAAAATAAAATAAAATAAACGATATAGAATAAATGGATAAATAAATATAAGATCTGTGACTAAATGAACGAATATACTACCTCTGGCTAAATGCGCCTCATTTCTCGAATTCAAAAATATCTCGGATGACATTGAGGCTTTATTTTGGGCATCGAGAGACGGTTTACTTGATATGAGAACATCAGAGCATTTTCTCAGTCACGCTCGCAGTAGTCTCCTTTGGTGTTGCGTGACGACCCTAAAAGCGGCTGCGTAGGAGACTATGCATGCAGTCACGCAGTTCCACTTTCCTGGCACCCTTTTGAGTTTCCTGGTCTCGTGTTTATTCGGTTGTTTAGGGACGTTTTGTGTTTAAGTTGATTTCCAAAGTTAAAGTGTGCAGAGATGAATGAACCTGAATTATACTAACTAAAAGAAAAAGTCAGCTGTTCTACACTTGGGGATTGCACCTTCTAAGATAACAAATTTCCCTCTCTTTCTTAAGCTGCAACTGTAAAAAGGCACCGCTTTCGGTGAAGGTTTGAAATATCCGACACAAAAATTATATCAGTTTTTTAATTTAGTTATTATTTTTATAAAATTCTTCTTCTTGTCTTTGTCTTTTCTCCGCCGTAATGATGAGTTAATTTGATGTGGTTTTACTTTTGTTCAGTTTTTCTGCAAATCCAGTTCTTTGTCACAGATCTGGTAACTCTTACTGGTTACTTAATCCATTTTTTTTTAATTCAGAAGGAGGCCAAGAAACCAACACGGTAGAAAATCACATAATAAAATTGGCGGGAAAGTACTACTGTTAGATCTTATTTTAAATTTTGTTTGTTTGTTTGTTTGTTTTTTGGTTGTTTCTTTAATCGCTTTCTCTTCCTTTCTTTCTTTTTTTTCATTTACTTTGTGATAATTTGCCCTGTTCCGTGATGTTCCGGAATGTTCCGGAATGTTCCATGTTCCGGGTTTTGTTGACGCCCAATTGCAAGTGTGAACTAGTGGCGATTTCTGTGCAATTTGTCCCCACGATATTGCAGTGGTTTCGAACATGTCAGAAACTTGAGGATTTTGGCAGTGATTTTTGGGAAATTGCAACAAATATCCCACTCAAACAGCACAGAAAATGCAATGAAATCACTGCTAGTTTACACTTGAGGCAAAAGTTACACTGGAGAGAGTGGCAAAAGTCGCATCAAAAATCACATGTGTAAACAGGCCTTTATAAACAAAAAACAAACCAACGTCATTTTTTCTCCTGAAGAGTCAGGGCATTTCTCTGCTTGAAAATTAATTTAGTGAGAAAGCATCAGTTTCTTTTGTGTTAACGGCTTCAGCTTCAGCTTACAAACTTATACCTTGTAGAACATGTTGCTATGCCTTTAGTTTGAGATCCTACAAGGCATTAAAATAGAAAAGTTGAACACATTGTTGATTTGAAATTCTTTGAAATTTAACTTTCCTAACCCAAGCAAATGAGAGATCTGAAAATTAAATAATGTTTTTCTTCACTTACTAATGATAAAACCATTATCTGTTATTTTCCTTACATTCAAAACTAGCAAAGTACCTTTACCATTTCACTTTCAGATTGAGAAGTTAATGTCTGGCAGCATATTTATGATACTATTAAACAAACTAGACTGAAAATGTTTTTTGGAGGGGTTGACAAGGGGGATAAGGTGTTGTAACAATGACTTACGGGGTGGTGCTCAACATTTTGGCAGCAAATATTTATTAATTTCACAAACATAAGCAAATGAACTTTAAAATCTTGGACGACAAAACCTTTAGTGAGTACTAACTTCTGCAAATGAAAACAAATGTATTTGAACCTTTATGTTTATACTTGTGTTAGTTGACCTGACCCAATGATTTTTGTTTACAAATAAACACTTGTTTCAATATCCATAGCAAAACATTTCAATGGGATCACGTTTGATTACAGGTTGAAAATCTAAATTGGTGCTATTTAGCTGAACATTGGCACACTGGCTGGTTTTCGTGTAAGGAACATTGTTGTGCATCTATTTCTTGACCTGAGAGCTTCAATTCGAAGAATTAGCATATTACTTTTGCTTAAAACTGACACAAAGAAAACAACATGACTGCGGATTCTAGGTTGAATTCCTTTGTTTTAGTTCATGCAGAGAACAAAAGAAATCATTCAAAAGACACTGCTTCACTTGAGCGAGTTCAGTTCAGCAAAACTTTGTTCGCAAAAGTAATATGCTAATTCTTTGAATTTTAGATCTCAGGACAAGAAATAAATGCACAACAGCATTCCTTACATGAAAACCAGCCTGTGTGCCAATGTTCAGTTGGACAGCGCCAATTGCAATTTTAACCTCAAATCATCACTTACACCCTTTTTCCGCTGAGCCCTTCAATTTATAATTTACTCTTCAAATGAACATCAAGCGTCCAGCTGTTTCTGTATTTTACTTTGCATTTCAATAATATTACAATAATTATTGACCTCTGAAGTTCAACACCCGACCAGTGGTTTCGTTTTCACTGCTTTCATTTCTAGGAGGTCTTAAGAACTCATGTTTGGGTACTATTATAATTTATTGGTGGATGACATCCATGTTGCCAGTTTCCATTTTTATGCTTTATTGTCGGTCATGTAATCATGTTAGACAGTGTTAAAAAACACAATCGTTAGTTGGGTTTTGAACTGCAGAGTTCATGTAATATTGAAAAATACAATTTTGATACCCATAGATGTCAAAATTGTCAAAGCATTTACCAACTTTGTAATTTGAAAATTTTACAGATTTTTCTGTGTCAATGACATGACACAAAATGTAAAGCATCAGTAATATTGTATTGACCCCTTCTGAGTGTTGGTGTTTTCTTTCCATCAGAGGATAGCAGTAGTCGTGGCTGCTGTGACTATCTCTTGATGATTTTGTCTTATATCGTGGTCATCTTTACTTTTCCATTTTCTCTGCTTTTCACCATAAAGGTAAGTACAGTGCTGTCTAAATTTCTAATAAATGCCTTTTTCCACACAGAGAGTACCCTTTATTTCACTGTCGCATGGGGCAGATTGTTCAAAAATTATTTTGCATCTATTACATTTTGCTCTTTTAGTCTCTCGTGAACATTCTAAACAACTGGAGATTACCGTTAACACCTGTGTATAAGCTGCATCCATAGACAGGCTGCACCCCCAATTCAGGAAGGTCAAAATTAGAACAAAATATTAGAGCAGAAAGGTTGAGGTTGGAGTGTGGTTTTGATAGTAAAGAAACAATTTCATTTTCAAAACACTGACACTGCAGTTGCTGTGAACTTTTAAATTATTCATTTCTTTAGAAAGCGATATCAAACTTGCCACCCCTTCTGTTTCTAGCGAATAAACCATATCTCGTACTAAAGGCGATCTGTTGGTTCATTTTTTGCATCATGACTTCAGAACACACACAAACGAAATGCATATGCGAATGAAACAAATACACAAAAGCTTAGTTGCCAAGCTTTTATGTTTAGGGAGAAGTCTGGCCACCAAACATGCAATGTAAAATCAGCCATTTTCCTGGCAAGTAGTCGCGAAAAATCTGCGTTGAAGTGACTGGCCACAGGCAAATTATATATGTAAAGCTGTTTGCAGAGGAATGGAGATTCCCCCGTACGAAAATGTCCAGCCCGACAAGAGCCTGACTCTGGCCTGACGTTCTAGCCAGACACCAGCCGGAAAAGAGCAGAAAATACGCGAACCAGACAGAGCGGGAAAGAGCGTGACACGAGCAGGTCGTGGAACCTGAAAATTGGCGGGAACTAGCAAGACAAGAGCCTGACATTTAAATTTCCCCACTAGGGCTCACGAGAGCATAACAAGAACCGGACAAGAGCGTGACATTAGCCTGACATGTAATACTTGGAACCACAAAATTGTCCAGCCTTAGTCCAGCCTGAATCCCGCTGAATAAAACTGAAAACCGTTCAAAATTTTCAAACTACAATAACAGACGTACATTGTGGAGTCTATAAAGTATTTTAACGGCTAGCACAGTCTGCACTCGCACAAGACATAATTACTGCAATGAAACACTTCAGTATACACCTTAATAAAACCACTTATTCTTTTCTTTGATAGGTAGATACAGTCAATGTTTATGAAATTATAGAAAGTACGGCAAGATGTTTCCGATGCCGTAGTCCGGTGAGGATGAATGTTCGATAAAAATTGTACGCTTTTGAGATAATTGCAAATCAGTTGGAAATAAAGCGAGCCTAATATTTCTAATTATTCTTTTGGCGATTAGCGTTCACGTACAAACATAAATAAGGTTGCACATGTATGATTGAGAGAGTATTATCAAGCTATTAGCTAAATGAAGCACTTTAGCAGGCAACGGTTTGTTTCATGGATCGAGTCATCTGTGGCTATGTTTGCATCAGCAATGGCTCACCTTGCTCTACCTACGGCTTCCTTTTCTTCCGAAGATTACATTTTATAACTCAACTGTCCTGGAGGCAATTTGTTACTTAACAGACTGGAGCTGAGAACATTGAGGGTGAATGAACATTTGGCCAACAGATGGATCAAACTGAAAGCTGTAACAGCCACGCGTACGCACGCTTCCACGATATCAAACAACCATAACTTAAAACAGGGATAACCATCGCTTTCAATAACTCGCTAGAATTGTACATCACCGAAGGAATAGCTTCCAGAACTGTGCATCCACAGAAGTTTGTCACTTCACCAGACATTTTCCCACTTGAAAATTCAACCATTGAGGTCAGTTTGTAACATGAGCGCAGGCAGAACTATGAAGAACAAGAAAGCCCACTGGGCATTTTAACCGGCCATTCTGACCCTCCCCACCCCTAGGTTTCACAAATGTTAGCGCGATCCTCTCTTTTTACGAACTGCCGTGACGAAAAGTGTGATTGTGTGACACAATATTTTGACTATAGCGGTACTGGATGACGTAATGTTTAAACTCTGATGACTCAGCTTATCTTTCTTATCGCTTTATTTGTGCTGAAAAACGCAAAATCACTCAAACGTTGAATGTCGATATGAATTCGTCCACAACTGAGAATGCTCACACAGGGACGACGAAGTATTTACTGTTGTGCCTAGACCTTAAATACAAACAGTGAACATAGCAGTAGAATCAAAATATAACGCTTGATAAACACGAGCTCGAGCAGATCGTCAGAGTATGGGGCACGTCAAGGCATATCTCATGACGTGATGTTTAAATCCAGTTTGCTAACCCGGTAATCCCCTTGCAAAAGTAAACAAGCGAGCGGGGACGAAAGTCGCCCACGTCTTTGAAAGCTAACGCGCCTGTCGAGCCGCAATCGATTTCGCGCTCACTCGCCTGTTTTTCTTTTCCTTCACTATCTATCTCTGAACGGAAAGTGAGACTGCTCGTAGCCTTTAGCGAACACCACACGCAAACCACACAAATCCGTCGATAATATTCAGATATTTTCGTTCTTTCAATGCAAAAAGACTCGTAACACCTGCCTTATTAATTAATCTCCTTATTTTAAAATGACGATTCCTTCGTATCAACTTCTCGCCTCAAATAAACACTCATTTCTCTCCGTTCACAAGAACTATCATGTACTGATGGTGCAATCAACTAATATTGCATCATCATACTAGTACCAATTCCTTCTCTTCCTAGCCCACGCCGGCAAAACGCAACTGTCCTTTTTGTCCGCTGCGAAATACAAGTTAGCCAATCAGAAACCTTACAATCCACTTCGCAAACCACCCCCCCCCCCATAAAACGCCAAGGGAAACTGCCTCTCACGCAAACTTTCAAAGCAAATCACATTCACAGAAGCGTGATATGCTCCTGACATTCACAAATCCTTCTGACTCCCACATTTTTACACCCCTCAAAATGTCAATCCCAATGAAAAAAACTCCTGCGCTAAAAAAATGTTCACCATAACCACTAACTAGATCAGACAACACAGCCAATTTCGCATTCAATCCTATTTTCGCATTCAATCCTATCAAAAATAATGCACGCGCAAGAAGTGGTGCAAGACGTTCTTGCGCCGCAAGAACACGCAAGCCCGCGCAAGAAGTGAAAGTGCTAGGTTTTTGCAGTTTACCCGCAAGAACATTCGAAACGCAAGAAGTTGAAAATCTAGCCGCAAGAAGTTACTAATGTTACCGCAAGCCGCAAGAAGGCGCAAGAAGTACTGAGGGTCCAGCCGAAGAAACTTTTAGTGCTCGTGTTAGTGTGAGGTATTGCAAAAGTAATGAGAGCGAATCTCGCGCTCTATTCTCTTTGAAATATCACCGAGCTTTCGAGCGATTTTTCGCCGTGTTGTGGCGTGTTGGCGTGTTGGCGCGACAATTCGCCAAGTCAAGCGCAAGTTCACAAGGCTAATCAAAAAATCAAGGAAGCAAATGTTCGAACAACCGAAGTATCGAAGAAAATTCACATCACGAAATGGAATATCCGCCAGCTTTCCGACTGCAAGATAAACACCCGGTAAACATGATCTCCGGCACACGACAAAACATGAACAATTTTTTTAAGCGTGTCTCAGATACAGTGATACGGGTTCAACTCAGAACTGACTCAATTCAGTTTTTCATTCCATCCAAGAAATAGAAACAAAAAGGTCCAAAAGCTATAATTGTGGCAAACTGCGCGAACTCTTCTTTGACAGGCAAGACAAGACAAGACTTACACATGCAGGAGGTCATGCCATCTCGTGGGTGAAGTCATCAAGAATCCCTGCATCTTTACCAGTTTAATTTCCCAGCAAAAAAGGGATACTCGAAGAAATAGCATAGACATATGATTTCAACTACACATTCGCCTTTCGACACAGCTTGCTGTCCGGGGCTTGCTGTCTTGACGGCTTAGAGAACTGCTCACGCATTGCGTTACAAAATGTCATTCAAGCAAATCATACCAAATTTGCATACGGCAGATTTGTGTTTACTCAGGTTAGAATTGACGTGCCGAATTTCTTTCAGATCGCGGAGTTTTAGTTTCCTTCAGACTTTTTTTGGTTTACTTCGAAGATTTAAAATGTGATATCGACTTCAGCGTAATGAGTGGAACTATTTTTACAAACATAATGTGTTTTTCCAATTAAGACTTCCGGTATTATTTCTTCTCATCTCAGTGACCATGTTCATTTCTCACACGTGTGAGCGCAACTAATTAAAAGTATTTGTCCGAGTTTAATATGTTGGTGGAAGTACAGCAACACTGAACAGGTGAATTTCGGTTCTTTAATAATGTGACTGATGGACTGTGCTTTGCCATTGTTCCTCATTTAAGTGAAATAAATCGAGCGAAATCTTTCGCGCCGCTAAGCGTACCGCATGTCTGGGACTCCGGGACACATAAACAATAACATACGCGTGCTTCGTTTGAGTCTCGTTTCTCCCTAGCCGTTAAAAAATAACATAGAAGGCGACCAGTGTCAAATTTCGAACCTAGTGAACTCTTTATCGGATAAAAAATTCTAAACCGAAGAAAAAAACTTACAAGGGACCAAATAAACAACTGATTGCAAGTTACAAAGGCAGCCAATTTCGAACGTGCCTTGCGCTACAAAGTGGTCTCTTTTTTACCTTCTCCGGGTTCCGGGTTTTTACGATGTTAGCGCAAAGACATTCTTGCGCTTACTTGCGGTCCAGATATCTTACCACAAAGAAGTTCTTGCGGTTTTAACTTCTAAACGCAAAGACGTTCTTGCGGCTTGCAGTATTCAAGCGCAGGCATCCTGCAAGTAGCCGCAAGAAGTTCTCGGCTTGCGGACGCAAAAAGAAGTTCTTGCGCGTGCATTATTTTTGGGCTGTACTGTACAAAAAAGCCCAAACTTAAACAACCCTTCGCCATTCATATCTTAAATACTGTAAATTAAAAGACAAAAACATAGGAAGGTAACATTCAGAAGACTAATATGCGCATGCGTCTTATATAAGACAGTACCGCTCTTGAGTACCCGTACCACAAGCTTTACAGCACTTTCTTCGTATGTCAAGCCAACTTGCTTTCACCAAAAACCGTGTCCATTTTATAAACCGGCGGTCGCCATCGTGGCGACGGCCGGTTAATAAACACAGCTGACCAATTATGTTTCAGCTTGTGTGTCCCATGGGAGATCTGAAGGGACTATATTAGATTGCATTCCATCATGTTTACCCGTTTTTAGCCAATGACGTCACATCAGTGACGTCATATGGCTACTGTCAGAGCCTAAAAGTCAACGATAGACGAGAACAGTGTCGTGTTTGTCTTACGATTTGTGAGGCTGGGGGGATATTCTGTGAGACGATGGGTGGGGGTGTGCACCGGGACACTGAAACTCTTACCTTATCAGCGGCACAAACCCATAAAGCCAATGTTATGGGAGTAAGACCCCCGGGCTTTGAAGTGTTATGCATTCGCAAGTGTGGATCTACTTCGAATGCCTGTTTTGTGTACGTGAGGTCTGGCAGGATTTTATTCGCGTTGCAGTCCTGTGTTTACTTAGCTGAAGTACAAATTTCCACAGCAGTAAATACAAGACGGAATTGCCAATTTGAGATGTTGTATGAACAGAATGTGGAAATTAACGTTACGTCGATCTCTAACAGTGAAAGAAACAATATTTAAAGCCCAAGTTTATAACGATAGTGAAAAGACTAGAGTAAAACAGCATAAAATTTTTCGGGATTATCTCTCGGTAACAGCGAATCTAAAATTTGCAGTGTCATTTTTGAGTGCGTGTTATAAAACATGAACCCATTTAAAACTAAATCGGAAATTGCGCGGCTTGTTGCTAGCTATTCTTAAAACTGAAAAACTTGAATGAAACTAGTATTAAAATCCAAGTCACAGTGGTGATCAAGGAATTAGAGGATGGATGTAGTAAAATCTTAACAAGATACTAAACGTTATTTCGGGGTTATTCATAGCTCAAAGTGTAAAGCGTATGTTGAGCAAATTTGCATAGTTGACAGCTGTAATTTCAGCCTTATGAGGAATGTAACGCAACACTTAAAACATCTCGAACCGACCGAAACCGTACCGAGAGATTAACAACAACAGATATGTGACAAAGCATTCTAATAGAGACCTGTTGGATCTACTGGAAAGCGAGCTGAATTTGAACATTTTCGTACTGTTCGAAGGCAAAGCAAACGAAATTTATTCGGCTGAAGGTTGAGACTCAAAACAAACACGTGAGCTAAAAATAACTTTGTACCGTGGGAAAGTTACAAATGTAAACATACTTTGGTCGATTTGTGAAGCAAAAAGACGAAAATTATTATAGCCGACTTGATTACAAAGCAAGCAACTTCAATTAACAGGGGAAATAAATATAGTTGCAAAACTATTTCAGTCGTGTTTATAAACGCTAGTTCAAACCGATTTCGAACGAAAATATTGTGGATACAAGAAACGCCGTTTGATGGCAGACTCCTGTTTTGACAATACAATGTACTAAGAACGTATTAAAGTGGTTGCCTGAAACGTCTGAAACCTTACAAATTAAAATAAGTAAAGCGAGTCGCATGTCACGCAAATCACGCAGAGCGTCAAAACGGCACCCTTTAGAAAGTTGACCGTTTATGAGCATTCCCTGCTAGCAGAGGCCCCTTTTCGTTTGTATTCGCTGAGCTGAGGAAAAGGGGCCTCTGCTAGCAGGAAATTATGAGCACTGAAAAGTATTGGATATTCGCCGGTAGAAGTAAGAAATTAAAAGGTTCAACTGCAACTTGCATTTATTTCTGAAGTAAAATTGTTAACTTTCCACTGATCTTTGCCTAAATTATGTATGCAATATTTTTCGACGGTGAGTTTAAGTTTAAGTTTACTTGTTTTTGTCTGTGTTCTTTGAAGAACCGTGAAACAAAGAGCTTTCTTCGGTTTTTTTTACTCCGCGTAGTCACGCTGCTGAATCATTACCAGGTTTTATAGTGGATAACCACAAGATCTTTTTGGTGGTGGTGGGGGGGGGGGGGGGCTGAGGGGTTAGGGTGGGACTTACCGGAGGTGTAAAGTCCCATAGGTTGTCAGGATAAATTTCACCATATTGTGAAAAGAACGTCATTGGCTCTGCGCGCATTGCGTGCCTATGTTTAACCGAGGCAATGAATATTCGGCTCTGCTCACAAAAACCACGAATAACTCTTTACGAGAAATATTCCCTTTATGTAAAGTATTAATTTTGCTGGAAATGAATTTTTCAAACCGTTTTTCAAATGGCTCTTTGTTCACTGTGAACTGAAGCTCTTGACATGCTTTTCCTAGCAATAGACAGCGTTGTATACCTTAGGTGAGTTTGTCTTTGTTTGCTCATGAAGTGTGATTATAAATTTAAGTGTGGCCTTAATTAATGTTTCTAAAAACCAAGTCTTTTCTCTGTTATATAAAAGTGCTGTTAGTCAGGCTGGCTTGTCTGGTTCGTTTTCAGGCTCGTGTCAGGCTGCTAGTCCATGCATGATATTTTCGTCTCTTGTCGCGCTTGTGTTGGTGTCCTGTCCGGCCAAACTTCGGCAGGACACAAGCAAGACACTTGCCTGGCTCTCCAACACAGAGCAAGACATTTTTTTGTCAGGTTCATGTCTGGCTGATTTTTGACTCCAAGAACGGTATTCCCACCAGAGTCAGGCTGGATTATGTCTCTGTCTGGTTCAAAAGTTTCGTACAGGGGCCCTTTCATTTTTGAAGTGAAGTTGTTCATGTGGGGAGACAGTTTATCATTTGAAACAGCTCTCAGCAATTCTTGCAAATGGTTTGGGCCACCGCTTGACAAAAAGACAATCATCAGCAACAACACCCTTTTGGTTTGTCAGATGTTTATTCAGTGCCATCTTTAGATATTTATGAATATTAATTAGGTTGTTAACAACCCAAGTAACAGATGGTCCCGTAGATAAGCCACACCCCATATTTTGAAACCAAATTTTGAGCAAAAAGGTGCGGCTTATACACGGGCATTTAGGGTTCTTGACTTGTCGCTTTCATTTGTGTTTCAGTTTTGTTACTTATTTGTAGACCCTTGTCATTGTCCTGCATGTTTCTTACTCACTTACTTACTTATAATTTGTAGCAAGAGACAAACATGACAGCATGATTTAATCCAGGCAGAAGTCGAATTTTTATAATCCTTGAAATTTTGCAAAAAAACTCCTATTCAGGTTTACTGTCCTGACATTTCAATGTGCCAAAAAAACATTTAATATATATAGTTTTCATTGTGTAGATTTTTTTGTATAGGTCATGATACTTTACTGTGTGTTATTTGGATCTTTCATTTACATTGTACAGTGTTCTTATTAAGTGCTGCAACTGCCTAAAAAACTGGCTACTTTGAATTTTGAGCGACCTCCTTTGGGGAAAAGGCATAACACGTGTTGAAGAAACCTGAAAGAACAGTGTAAATGATGCAAAGCAATGTAAATAAATATGAAAATGTAAGCTTGCATACACAAAAAGCAAAGGAACAGGCAGGTTTCTTGTTAAATGGTTTCACGTTCAGTAATAAAATTTACTTCCATAGAATCTCTCTCTCAATTTCTATGTATCTGACGCATGTTTTTCAATGCAACCAATCCCTAATCCGCCATCTTGTTTTTGAGTGATGCGCCCACTACACAATCCATCCCACTATGACTTTCACTTTGGTTCAGTCTGCAGTGATTTCAGTTGGGTTGTCCAATTTATACCTACGGGAAACTTTAAAAAATAATGGATTCAAATGCACCAAAAAGGCTGATGACACAAAGAACAATGATGGGTTTTCTGAAAAAGAAGAAAACTGATAGCAAGAAGGCGTTCAAAACATTAGCAGTCACGAACATGGAATCATCAATGGTTACAAATGTGTGGTCTCTGAAGGCTGCAAATGTGGAATTGTTACGATTGTGGAATCGATGACTAGGAAAGTCAGTGAAATTCTTGGGTCTTTGTCTTGTTTAAAATTGTCTTTTTTATCAAAAATGTCTTGCCAAAAATGCCTGACATGGCAATTCTGAGCCTCTAGATTTTCAAATTATTTATCTGAGGGGTCATGCCCCCAGAACCCCCTAGAAGCTAGTGCCTTTGGCACTCAGTTGCTAAGCCGCCTACTTTTACGTCCTAGCCATGTACTCTAAAACTAATGAGAACCCTGATTGTAATTTTCTGCTCATATAAAATTTATGTAATTAATAAAGTGCACCTAACCCCAAAATATTTTTTTCGCTAAAATAACTCTTTGCACCTGTTCGAAAAGCATTACGCCTTTTTTTTATGAAATCCCCCTCAGTCTTGACTTTTTATAGGCTGTAAAAATTACGAAATCTAGCCATCATCTGGTACACGACCGAGCTAGTGAGGGCATGGGTCTATTCTGGATTTGACATCACAAACTGATTTGCATCTTCTGAAGTCTTTGTAAACATGCATGCAAAGCAGTTTGTGACGTCAAATCCAGAATAGACCCATGCCCTCACTAGCTCCGTCATGTACCAGATGATGGCTAGATTTCGTAACTTTTACAGCCTATAAAAAGTCAAGACTGAGGGGAATTTCATAAAAAAAAGGTGTAATGCTTTTCGAACAGGTGCAAAGAGTTATTTTAGCGTAAAAAATATTTTGGGGTTAGGTGCACTTTAAGGTTTCTGGAGTCTCAAAAGATGTTAATTCAAAGCCTAAGTAGATGTTGTGAGAGCCAGTCAAGAAACCTACCTTTCACTCTCTTTCATGAGAATCATTTGGCCTTTTTGCAGCAACCGAAAAGGATCAGTATTGAGAGCTTCCTGTGCAATGTACACATGGGTTGTGTGGAGTCCTTAATAATAATAAAAAAAAGAAACAGTTGTGAAGTTATAAACTTAAGCAGGACAACAAAGTGATGTTATAATGCAGGAAAAGGAAAATGATTGACTAAGTTACAAAGTTTGTAGAGTTAGTGTGCTGTTCAGGGCTCTTAAAGGTTTTTTTTTCTTCTCAACAAACAACAGATTGTACAGGAATATGAGAGAGCAGTAATGTTCCGTCTTGGTCGGCTGCTGCCTGGAGGAGCAAAAGGACCAGGTATAAAAGTATTTGAAATCCAACACTGTTTAATGTTAGTGGTTATTAGTTTTCTTTTGTTGAAAATAAGTTGGACTTCTCCAAGCGACTACTTCTTGTAACAAATTCTTTAGTCAAATCACTGTTGTGTGGTTTCCCCCACCACTCTTACCAACATTTTGGGTTGTCGACACTTCCAAGACAACATTTCAGTTAACAGAAGTTTGTTATTCTTGAAAAAGTACTTATTGTTTCTGGTAATTTTTGAGGAACAATTTAGCTTACTTAATGCATAGGTAAATATGTATTTTTTGTTATTCTTAAATAAGTTGTCCTTGTTAATTTTGAAACAGCAATTTAGCAATATACATATTTGTTTTTGTTTTCCAGGGTTGTTTTTTATTTTGCCCTGTATTGACTCGTACCAGAAAGTTGACCTCAGGACAGTGTCCTTTGACGTTCCACCACAGGAGGTTTGTAAATAACTTTTTCAATATCCACCAAGTCTTCCCTGGTGACCAAGTAACATGTTTGTTTTCTCTGTTCCTTACCTCATGTACCCCTGTGGCTTGAGAAAACAGTTGAAAGTCATGAAAATAGGTGTTGCAATAATTTCCAAAACTTTCCTATTGAACAGTGAGGTAGCCAAAGGAAACATAGCTAGCATAGTGTTTTAGTCTTTTAAGGTGTATTTTCAGTATCTATATAAGAACTGGTAATTAGAAAAGCAGCTGGGGATCTCCTTCTTCGGCCAATCATTGGCAAATTGCACATGACATTATGCTGTCACAATATATGTATATATATATAAAAAAAAAAAAATATTATATATATTTTGAAAATAGAAAAAAACTACACTTTCATCCCGACAAGCCTGTTTCGTGATTGCTCACTCTTCAGGGGATTTTAATGATAAGAATACTCTCAAGCGTCGTATATATATACTTATAATTTACATGATCAATGATGCAGAAAATTTGATGCAGAAAATTTGAATGTTCAAGTGTTTAGTTGTTACATAGCAACGCTTTGTTCCTGTGACGGCAAGAAGATATAAGTTCGTTACGTTTGTTGAGTGATGACAGATCAGGTCGGCAGATGATTAGCAATTTCTCTTTCAGACAAAGATTGCATCTTTTGCTTGAGCTGTTGTAAGATGAACAAGATGAAATGATTCGCCATGAAACAGAGTGGTCAATGTTGTTGTCTTTAAGGGTCCAGATGTGCTTGCTAAGTTCAGTAGAGTTCCTGTGTTTTGCGTGACGGAATGATGAAGTGTGGTTTCTGAATCTAGTCTTGAAGTCGTTTTCAGTCAGTCCGATGTACGTTTCAGTAGCGTTATTGTCGTTGCGTTTAACGGTTGCTTGGTAGATGATTGATGATTGAAGGCAGTTTCCGTTAAGTGGGCATGTGTTCGTTTGTCGGCAGTTGCATGACTTGTTGTTAACTGTGTTATCTGTGGAATCAGTGGTGTGTTTGGATGAATTCAAAATACGCTTGTTGTGGTTGTCGATAATCTGCTTAGTGTTATTCATGCAACTGTAGCTGATCTTGATGGTGTTTCGATTGAAGATTTTTCTAAGCTTGTGGTCTTTAGGGAAGTGCTTATCTACTAGTGTGAGGAATTTGCGACCGATATTAGTGCTGACGTTTTTGCTGAATGGAGGGTTGTACCAGAGGATGTTGCAGCAATCATGGCAAAAGAAGGGTGTCACGACATTCAATGTTACTATGGGCAGCTATGACGGCGCTGAAACATGTGAGCTAGTAGGAAGTTTCCTTCTTTCGCAATTACAAGACCTTGACATCAACATAGGACTATACCGAGACGATGGTCTAGCCATTTCTAACGCAACACCAAGAGTCACAGAGAACATCAAGAAGGAAATATGTCGCGTCTTTAATCAAAATGGGCTACGGATCACAATTGAAGCAAACAAACAAATCATTAACTTCCTAGACGTCACCTTTAACCTGAGCAACAGTACCTACCAGCCCTTCACAAAGCCTAACACTACACTACAATACGTCCATCGCGAGAGCAATCACCCACCGATCACCACAAAGAACATACCCGCCGGCATCAACAAACGGCTATCATCCCTTTCATCAGACAAAGCATCTTTCGACCGTGCCACCCCTCCATACCAAAAAGCACTCGACGAAAGCGGATACCATTACACACTACACTATGATCCAACCGCAACTGCCAAACGGAGAAACAGACAACGAAACAACATCCTCTGGTACAACCCTCCATTCAGCAAAAACGTCAGCACTAATATCGGTCGCAAATTCCTCACACTAGTAGATAAGCACTTCCCTAAAGACCACAAGCTTAGAAAAATCTTCAATCGAAACACCATCAAGATCAGCTACAGTTGCATGAATAACACTAAGCAGATTATCGACAACCACAACAAGCGTATTTTGAATTCATCCAAACACACCACTGATTCCACAGATAACACAGTTAACAACAAGTCATGCAACTGCCGACAAACGAACACATGCCCACTTAACGGAAACTGCCTTCAATCATCAATCATCTACCAAGCAACCGTTAAACGCAACGACAATAACGCTACTGAAACGTACATCGGACTGACTGAAAACGACTTCAAGACTAGATTCAGAAACCACACTTCATCATTCCGTCACGCAAAACACAGGAACTCTACCGAACTTAGCAAGCACATCTGGACCCTTAAAGACAACAACATTGACCACTCTGTTTCATGGCGAATCATTTCATCTTGTTCATCTTACAACAGCTCAAGCAAAAGATGCAATCTTTGTCTGAAAGAGAAATTGCTAATCATCTGCCGACCTGATCTGTCATCACTCAACAAACGTAACGAACTTATATCTTCTTGCCGTCACAGGAACAAAGCGTTGCTATGTAACAACTAAACACTTGAACATTCAAATTTTCTGCATCAAATTTTCTGCATCATTGATCATGTAAATTATAAGTATATATATACGACGCTTGAGAGTATTCTTATCATTAAAATCCCCTGAAGAGTGAGCAATCACGAAACAGGCTTGTCGGGATGAAAGTGTAGTTTTTTTCTATTTTCAAAATATACATTACGCTCTACTTTAACGTATCGAGCACTGTACTCCGGAAAATCGAAACACAAAATTTCTATATATATATATATATATATTTTTTTTGTGTGTGTGTGTGTGTGTGTGTGTGTTTTGTTTTGTTTTGTTTTTGTTTTTGTTTTTGTTTTTGTTTGGTAAAAAAGCAAGCAAAGCTAGCAAAGCCTTTGATATAATCCTCTCTGGAAGGTACACTTGTTTGTGGCACTGGTATTGGGGAACTTAATCTCTTGAGAAAGCCTGAACAAATGTGATTTACCATAGACTGAATATTAACCAAGAGCAAGATTAGTAATAAAAAATTTGGAAAACAATCAAATTGCAGCTGCTAAAAAATATGTATGTTATGGAGTCATATTGAATAACGGCTGCTTTGCAATTTTTTGTGCCTTTTACAAAATTTGTTGGTTTTTTGTTTTGGGCACTGTTAACTTGCTATTGAAAGGATTAACAACTTATTCCACAGAACAATTATTTTTGGTTCAGGGCTGTAATGTGTCATAAACTTGTCTTTTCAATTTTTGTAGATTTTGACCAAAGACAGTGTGACTGTGGAAGTTGATGCTGTGGTGTACTTCAGAATCTATGATGCCACGACATCTATTACAAATGTGGAGAATGCCAATCGCTCCACTCATCTGCTTGCTCAGACCACCTTGCGAAACGTTCTGGGAACCAAGAATTTGAGTGAGATCTTGGCTGACCGGGAAAGCATTAGCCATACTATGCAGGTATGAAGATGTAATTTCTATTTATTGAAACTTGTTTAAGAGATAACTTGGAAAGTGATGCATGAATAAAACAAATTTCTTGTGACTTATCAGCAAGGGTCTTTTAAAGCAATTGACAATAAAAACTAATGGTAAAAATTCACGACGTTTGGACCGCTCTTCGGTCATTATCAAGCGAACTGTTGAGAATAAGAATTTGCATAGATATATTAATATAGTGACAAAGAGGTAAAAATATGTAAGAAATATGTATGAAGTAAAAATATGTAAAAGTATGTGTAAAAAGAATATACAAAGGAGGTGTTAAAACAATAAAAAGCATGCTAAACTAACTATATAAAGACGAATTATTTAAAAACCTTCGCACGGATTGAGTTGGACTGTACATTGAGACTTGGTCTCAGTTCATGAATTAAAAAAACATTTCGTAAATGAGGCAGTGAAACTTGTTTTTACATTTCTTCAGAATTTTGAAATTCTTGTTGAGATCCTTAGGGGCCAGAGAATGTTCCATGTGAAAATGCTTGCCAATAGATGACGACATGTTCTTGTGCTCCTCGACGCGTTGATGCAAGTGCTGGCACGTTAAACCAACATAACCTGCATCACACAGGTCACATTTAAAATGGTAAACTAGGCACTGTTGGTTTACGACGTGCGGCTTGACTTCACGTAATTTCAGGTCTCGCTCAATTCTGTGGCTGACAAAAACGGGTTGGATGGTGGGGTTAATTTTCTGGCTAAGGTCTTTCAGTTGCGTGCGAAGAATATCAGCTGAGGCTTGGTCTTTGAACGGTAGAACAACACGAATGGGCTCTGGACTATTGTTCTCCATTGGCGAAGGAACAGGTTGTTCAGTAGCTTTGATGGCAGTGAAGCGTGTAATGGTGGAATTTATTTGCTTATGTAGGTATTTAAGACGGGAGAACAACAACTTAAGACGATCACATTCTTCAGAGAAGTAGGCCCAGTTAGAAGACAGTCGAAATGCACGATCCAGCATAATTTTCAGTAGGCCGCGTTTATACTGATCGTCAACATGACTCTTGTAGTGTAACAAGAGACCGGAGTTTGTGGGCTTCACATATACCTTTGTCTCAACGTGGGTAGATTTGTTCAGCAATTGTGTTCCGAGAAACAGAAGCATGCAATTATTTTCTATCTCCGTGGTAAACTTGATCGAGGAGTGGCATTGGTTAAGAGTCTCCAGAAAGTTGTTGGGTGATGTTTTGTTAAGCATGATGGTAAGTGTGTCATCCACATACCTCCTCAGTCCTGTAGTAACTGGGCATCTTTCCTTCGCGATCCAGGGTTTCTTCAATTAACTGCACACAAAGGCATTGGCGAGTAAGGGCCCAAGCGGGGAGGCCATGGCTACACCGTCGGTCTGTTCATTAATAGCTGGCCGTTGAACAGGAGAAGTTGATCTTTTGTTGCCCCTTCTAGGAGATTGACCTAGGTCCTGCTTACTGAGATTAAGGTGGTGCGTTTCGTTAAACCAGTTTAACCATTCGTGTTGTTCTACCATTCAAAGTCCAAGCCTCAGCTGATATCCTTCGCACGCAACTGAAAGACCTTAGCCAGAAAATTAACACCACTGTCCAACCCATTTTCGTCGGCCACAAAATTGAGCGAGACCTGAAATTACGTGAAGTCAAGCCGCCAGTTGTAAACCAACAGTGTGATTAAACCAACATGTGACCTGTGCGATGCAGGTTATGTTGGTTTTACGCGCCAGCCCTTGCATCAATGCGTCGAGGAGCACAAGAATGTGTCGTCATCTATTAGCAAGCATTTTCGCACAGAACATTCTTTGGCCCCTAAAGATCTCAACCAGAATAAAATTCTAAAGAAATGTAAAAACAAGTTTGACTGCCTCATTTACAAAATGTTTTTTATTCATGCACTGAGACCAAGTCTCAATGAACAGTCCGACTCAATTCGTGCGAAGGTTTTTAAATAATTCGTCTTTATATAGTTAGTTTTGAAATTATGAATTCATATAATTATGAAATTCATATATTTGAACTGCGGAATGAAGAAATAAATGTAAAGGAGATCCTCGCAGTTGCTAACAAGCCAACTTAACCAGTTGGCTTGTTAGCTCAATATTTGGTTAGAGCGCTGCGCCGGTATCGCAGAGGTCAGGGTTCGAATCCCGGCAAGCCTGATTTTTTCAGGCTTTCTTTTCGCAACTGCATAAGTTGCGTTAGCAACTGCGAGGATCTCCTTTACATTTATTTCTTCATTCCGCAGTTCAAATATATGAATTTCATATATTCATAATTTCATCTTCATCTTTCCCGGGTATATTATGAACCAATTTAATGACCAGCTCCCAGTTGGCTTGTTAGCTCAATTGGTTAGAGCGCTGCACCGGTATCGCAGAGGTCAGGGTTCGAAACCCGGCAAGCCTGATTTTTTCATGCTTTCTTTTCGCAACTGCATAAGTTGCGTTAGCAACTGCGAGGATCTCCTTTACATTTATAGTTAGTTTTGCATGCTTTTTATTGTTTTAACACCTTCTTTGTATATTCTTTTTACACATACTTTTACATGTTTTTACTTCCTATATATTTCTTACATGTCACATATTACAAAAATTGTCACTCTTTGTCACTTAATATATATCTATGCAAATTCTTATTCTCAACATTTCGCTTGATAATGACCGAAGAGCGGTCCAAACATCGTGAATTTTTACCGTTAGTTTTTTTCTTGTGACTTATATATACAGGTTATGCTTTATGTACTTGCTGTAAAATAATTAAGGTTTTGGTACAAGAGCCTATTGTAAGGTTCTTTCAAAACTAGGCAACAACAAATGGGAAGTAAGTGACAACACACACAAATGAATAAAAGAAAATGGGGCAAACTCTCCCCTGTCTGGGATCTAACCAGGTGGTCAACAAAGTGAGACAATGGTTCAGTGATGTGCATGACTATAAGTAATACAATGACATTGTCTTGTCATACTAGTTGAAAATTTATTTTAAGTGGCGCCTAGGTGCTGCTACAAAGCTATTGCTGACATGGCTACAAATTGGAAGACCAGGTAGGGACAGTGTGCAATGTTGTAAATGAAAACTTTCTAAGGCCAGTAAAGCCACCTTTTCCTAGAGAAGGTTGGAATCCATCCCTGAAAACGCGTTTTTGCCAGCAGCCAGAGCTCAAGCATTATATAATATATTCTTTTGGGACTGTTGGAAGGAACACCAGTGTTACTACACGACCAAAACTTGACTTTGAGTACATCATTTGAGGCTTGTTACCATTCTTTCCCTTTGAATGTTGGCATGCTAACTAATTTTTAGGTTAATATATATATATGTTTTTTTTATTAAGAAATCCTTTATTGACAATCAAACAGAGTACAAATACATCATAATTAACAGTACTTGCATTGCCTACAATACCTTAGATTACAATTTACAAACTTCTTGCTATTCTTGTTTTGTTTTGTTTTGTTTTTTCTTTCCACGAAAGGTAATTTTATTTCAATAATAATACTTCATTACTCTAACACTTATTACAGATAATACAATACTATTACTTATATTTATTTGCAATGTTAACCCATGTACTGGAGGAAAAGCAGAACAGGCAAAAAGGGAAGTAATAATTAAAGGTAGATAAAATAAAAGGACAAAACTGCTTAAAGTTTTTCAAGCGAATATTTGTATTTTATTTGACTAACAAAATGTTGGAGCACCAATGAGTCTTTCTGGAGTTTCTTTTGATAAATATAGCATCGCAAGAAGAGCAAAGTATAATTTAATTTAGCTACTGACGGCCCGCATTCATTTAATAGTCCAAAAACAATTTTTCGCGAATTTAAACTGAAAACAGTGCCATTGTCCAGGTTAAACCATTTTAGTACTTTCTCTACAAAAGACTGTATACAACGGCAAGCTAGAAAAGTATGATCTATCGAATCTGGCTCCCCACAGTATACACAGTTGCCATCAGGTTTTATCTTAAACCTGAAAAGTTCTTTTTTTGTAACAATGATACGGTGGGTAAACTTGAAACTAAATTCTTTCAATTTAGGTTCCTTACAAGTTCTATACATGTAAGTCGATTTGAAGATCTTGGACCATTCTGTCTTCTCCATTGGAATGGCTTTTTCCACCGGCTTGGGCCCGTTTGATCTTTCTTATATAATTTGTTAATTAGAAGCCAGTAGAAATCGCTTGCTTTTGCTTTTGCTTTCATTAGATTAATCGCAACACTGCCGTCTAGTTGGAAGCAATTGTCACATCATCATCTATGTTTTCACTATGCAGATTTTCTGGAGCTCTTGCTTTATTTAACAGGTGGCTTGGGATAGCACTAACTACTTGATAGAAATGCAGAAAAGAACTTTTCTCTAGGGAGTATCTAGCCTTAAGCTCCTCAAAAGTTAGGAAGGTGCCGTCCGGGTTAAGAAGATCTCTAATCGATTTGATACCTTTCGAGAACCATTCCTTATTGAAAAAAGGCTTTCCAACAATCAATATTTCTTTGTTATTGTACAAAATCAAATCCCTTTTGCACGTTTCATCCTCATAAAGGGACTTTAGGATAGTATGTCTCTGTAAAAACGCGGTAAGTTTTCGCAATATTTTACATCATAGTTGCAAGTATTAAGTAAGAAATTTAATCCTCCAAGTTTACTGAAAAAGTGGACTGGAACAGTTTTCCAGTTTGCCTGCCGTTCTTGTAAAAGCCTGGAAATCCATGCAAGCCTTAAAGCTTTAATCATGGTCTCAAAGTCAACCATGCGGAGACCACCTTTCTCATAATCCTGATAGAGTCCTTCTCTTTTGATTTTGTCTCTCTTGTTCTTCCACAAAAACCTGAAAATTTTACATTAATGTTAGCAGCTGAATACACCAGTGACGATATTCCCATAGTCTTGATTATGAGTACTTTACCAAATAGCGTAAGGTCCCTTGAGCACCAGATGTCGAGATTCGATTGTAATCTTTGAAGTTTGAGGTTAAAGTTCAATTCATTGTTCATGCTAGCTTTCTCATCATAAGAGAAGTGAATTCCCAAAATTTTTGTAGGGCAATTAACCCATTTCAGATTAAGAGGTTTGTACTTCACCTTTGACCATTTCCCAAGCCACATGGCTTTTGTTTTCTCTATATTTAACTTAAGACCCGAAATCTCCCCAAATTCCTTAATGATGCGTAGACCATTTTCTACAGACATCAAGTCTGCACAAAAAAGGTTAGTGTCATCGGCAAATTGACATAACTTGATTTCATTTCCGTACAGTTGAATGCCTTTAACCTCGTTGCTTTGCCTAATTTTTGTGGACATTAGCTCCGTGGTTAGAATGAATAAATAAGGAGAAAGAGGGCATCCTTGTCTCACACCGGACGTGGGTTTAAACCAATTTGTAGCAAAACCGTTGTTGATGACTGCACTCTCTATTTCAGTATAAAAGACTTTTACCCAGTTTCTTAAGCTATCTCCAAAATTATATAGCTCCAAAGCATAATGAATGCATGACCATTCTAACGTATCAAAAGCTTTGCGAAAATCTACCGATAACAGAATGCCTGATAACTTTTCTATTTTATAGTCATCTCCAGAACGTCGCTAATCAACCTTATATTTTCACCTATGTATCTGTCTTTGACAAACCCTGATTGGGCTGGGTGTATTACAGATTGCAAAGCCGATTCAATTCGCCTAGCAATGGTTTTAGACGCAATTTTGTAATCCACATTTAAGAGAGTTATAGGACGCCAATTTTGGAGTTCTAATAGTGCCGCGTCTTCTTTCGGTATCAGGTTTATAATTCCTCTACGCTGGGAAATTGAAAGCTTGCCAGTTCTAAAGGCAGCGTTAAAGCTAATTCTATTAAATCCTCCCCTAGAAGATCGAAAAATTCTAAGTAAAATTCCGCGGTGAAACCGTCCTCCCCTGGAGACTTACCATGTTGGAACGTTTTCAGCGTTTCTTTGCACTCTTCGTAAGTTAATAACCCCTCCAAATTAGCACTTTCTTCGTTTGTAAGGCGTGGGTTCTCTAAATTCTCATTAAAGCGGGAGAAAGACTCAGGCGTTACGTCAATCTTAGAAGAGTATAGATTCTTATAGTAGGCTTCGATTTCGGCAAGGATTTGTTCCTCATATAATCGCTTTCCATTTCCATCTTCTAGCTCCGTAATTACCCTCCTTTTGTAATTTCTTTTTTCTAGATTAAAGAAATATTTCGTTGGACGCTCACCGTGCTCGATCCAAATACTTTTGCTTCTAAATTTAGCCCCTTCACCTTTGTCTTGATACAGTTTTTGGAGTTCATTTTTGAGCTCCTCGTACTGATCTAGTTGCGGGCTCACGTTCTGTAAATCATCACTATTGCAAATAATATCATCAATATTATTCAGCTGTTGTTTGATGGCAAACTCTCTACTTTTACTCCAATTTGCTTTTCGTTTTGCAAAAGAAATGGTTGTAGATCTAATTTCCATTTTTAAAAGTTCCCAAAACAATTGTTTGTCTTCGACATAACAATACTTTTTCTAAAAACTTTGGTACATGTTGCGAATTTCCTTGACATAATTTTCGTCACTCAAAAACGTATTGTTAAATTGGGTGGTTCCAGAAAATATCCATACCCATACCACGGGCGGCATCTCGGAATTCCGAAGGGGAGGGGGGGTTACGTCGCCTGGAATTCCGAGGATATGGGGGGTTCATTGGACTGGAATTCCGAAGGCAAGGGGGGATTTTCAGGAGAGTAACTTCCAGTTTGGTGTAGTTAAGTCTCTTCAAGAAAAACTCGTCAAAAACGACTTAACTAAGGACGATGATTCACTCGTAAACACGAGACACGTTCAACTCAATCAACATGCCGGAGACACATTTCAATGGTCATGGTCAATAAAATGTTTATGCTAACATGACGGCTGAAAGCTGTTCACTTGCCAGTAGATCGGTCACAAAAGCGATCGTAGGCTTTTCTTGGATTGTTTAGCTCAAATACAATACAGCAGATCCCAGCAAAGAGTTTTCAGCCCTTATATTAAAGCAGATATCATCGAGACACATGTGAAATTGTTGCGTTACATACCATTGCGAGGTTCATTGAAAAGGTCAGATTTCACGCGTTATGCAAATTTGATGCGCTTTTGATCAGACTACATTCACTACTTTGTACCAATTCTTTTAAAGTTGTCATTGACTTTGAATTTCAAAGTGAGTTTCTTTACTATTTTAACCGGTTAACGTCCGTCAGGCCGGCCTTGATTTTGCGCGTGTTCGATTTTGGCCCCAGCCTCCCCTAGAAAGGCTTTTTTGGTCCCCTTTTGTCCTAGTTGTCTTTGGGAATGTTCAACCAATCAGAATCCACCAACTGCGCATATATTTGAAGACTTGAGGGGGTCCTAGAAGGGAAGACTTTTTGTCACTCTCCAAGAAGATCACATTTCACTCAAAATGGCCGCCGTGCTCTTCACGCGTGAATTTTCAAGATGGCAATATCTCGCTCTCGGAAGGAAGGATTACCTTTTGAAACTTAAAAATCGAAAGAAGAAGCTGTAAGGAACACTCGAAAAGTTAAGCGATGGAATGTAGAGCTTTTAGAGCGAAGAAAACATCTTTCGAGGACGAACAGCTGTTTTGTCAAAGCGAAGGACAATCTTGCATCGCAAGAGATTTTTCAAACTGCGGACTTTCTGGGAAATGCTCAAGCACTTCTACGAGTCTACGGTAGAGTAAATTACACATTTGATTGTAAATTTTTACCGAAATAACTTCTTAATTGAAGGATTCTTTGTATTTCTTAAAGTTTTCGTAAAAGTTTTGAAAAACGTGCACAGTTCGCATCAGTAAATGCTCTTCAAAATAACTTGCACATCGAGCGAAATCGCTTGCGCGTAGCTTCCCTCGAAGAAAGAATTGAACGCGTTTGGTTTTCAGAAACGAATAAAGGCGTGTATTAATAAATGTGTTATTTAGAAAAGCTTACTGTCTCCTCTTCTGCGAATCTTCGTTCATGAAATTTCCAAAAATAGTAATCTGACCTAAACACACAAATCCTCTGTTGTGGTCACAGGCAGCCCAGACGCGTTGTATGTGGAGTTCATTTAAAAATAGAAAAGGGTGAAAATATATGTAATAGCACGAAATAAATCTTTACTTCACGAAATAAATCTTGTTTACTTCTGCTTATTGTGTCCTGTTTAATTAATGTTCGGTTAATCTTGCACCGCTCTCTTACGCAATCGCTTGTTACTGAGCGTCGCTGCTTATATAAGCCGTTAAGCCTAAGGTTTGCAGAGATTTATTACGGACTAACCGGTGATAAAAGAATCGAGATATCTTGAAATAAAGCCTGCCTACCTTCAGCTCAATGCTCCCCTGTTCGTCCTGGCTGGTTTAAATGACATTTTGTGGCCTTTTTTCAATCGGAGGTAGCTTCCACTAAAGTGCTATTACATATGTTTTGACCCTTTTCTATTTTTAAATGAACTCCACATACAACGCGTCTGGGCTGCCTGTGTTGTGGTTTTGATTTCACGCGCGAGACAACATGTGAATCTCTTACGTAACTTTTCAAAATTTTGACTTCAAGATTGTATTTTTGGCTAATTCTTAATTGACAACTGGTGTATTTTATTCGAAAGTTAGAAATTCTAATTATTCTAGATCAAGTGAGTGTTGTGTTTTCGAGCCTATAAATTGTCGTTTCGTACTGCACATGGGGTTGTTTATTACCAACTGCTAATTTAGCGAATCGATCAAAAAACACGCGGCCGGTAATTTAATTTTAATCGAAGGACAGAGTGCGGGGAAAAAGTTTGATTTGTTCTCGCGCAATTTATTTGAGGCCACGGTACAGTATATGCAAATTTAGTTCACTGTGAACTAAAAACAATTGCAGGAAAAAAGCTTGCTATTTTACTCTAATTCTTTTCCTAACATCATAACCTTCGATTTTTAGAATAGATTGCATTCAACAGTTTCGCTTTTAACGGCAGGTTTGAGTCTGGCAAACGCAATTATGAATTTCCAATTTCAATTCTGAAAATTTTAGCTTTGTTGTTAAAATTTTACGTCGCATTCGGCACGCAAATTATTCACAGCAACCCTCGACACCAGAAATTATAGACACACGTTTAAACATTGGACCAAGCGTTGGAATGACGGATTATCGGTAGTGTACGTTTTGCCGTGGAAGGTTACAATGTAAAATATCACTCAGTTGGCCGCTGTTACGTTTGTCATCATGCAACGTTGATTGTTTGCTGTGCTGAATGTACGTTTTTTCTTTCGGAGGGAGCGAAAGGATTAATTTCCGTTTAATAACGGTGTTTGGAATATAGAGAGGGCTTTTTCAAATCAGTTGGAAGAAAGAAGCGGCAATTCCTAAGGGGGGTTTGAATGATTACGGAATTCCGAAGGCATGGGGAGGTAGAACGGTTTGGAATTCCGAGGGCAAGGGGGGGGGGGTTAGCATTTTGGAATTTCCTAAGGCAAGGGGGGTCTAGATGAAGATGCCGCCCGTGGTAGGGTATGGATATTTTCTGGAATCACCCATTTCCAGAAACCAGGGCCTCTGGGGGATTCTTTTGTCCAGGCTAACGATAAGTGAATTGATTTATGGTCAGGTGCAATCGAGCTTAGAACGTCTGATTTACGGACATATTTTATGAGACCCTTAGCTATCAGGAAGAAATCGATTCTGGACTTAACATTGAGCGCCTTTGATACATTAGGAATATTTGTTTACATTAGGGTGCTTAACACGCTGAATGTCCACTAAATCGAACATTTCCATGGTAATTTAAATCAAGTTTCTATACATGGTCGGTTTCCATTGAAGTCGCCCTCTTTTGTCTTTTTTTGATAGGGCACAATTCCAATCGCCACCTATAATAAGGGCTGTGAGATCTGATTTATCAATAAGAAGGCTATTGAGTTGTCGGATAAACTCAAGTTGGTCGGCGTGGTTATTTGGAGCATAAATATTGCAAAGTGACAACTTTAGGTCGTTTAATATCAAAGTAATCAAGACTATTTTACCCGAGGCGTCATTAAAGTGGCACTCCATTTTGTCCACTTTGACACCTGGATCAATCAAAATACATACTCCTCTGCTATGCCTAGAGCCGTGCGAAAAAAAAATTTCACCGTCCCATTCTTTCCTCCAGGCAGACTCATCGCTACGAACAGAATAGGTTTCCTGAACAAAATAAAAAGTAGCTTGGTAATCTTTAAGGTATGAAAAAATACTTCCCCTCTTTGCAGAATCTCTAATACCTCGAACGTTTAAAGACACTATTTTACACGTTTGCCGATTGCTCATTTAAGTTAACACGGTAATTGGGTTTTTAATGCAAATAAACTAGAAGCGTACACACACACACAAACACACAAATTTATCAAGATATAGGGTACTTACCCTCCTTCCGGCTTTTGTGACCGAAAAAACCCTCCCCCCTCCTCTAAATGCAATAAACCGAAGTATAAAGAGTCCGAAGGAAAAAAAGGAGAAGGAAAAACAAAAAGGAAAAAAACTGGGTTAACTGATCAGAGTATGATCATGAGCGATTACTGACATTCACTTAATTAAAGGTCTTTGAAGTCATCCTCTTCACGGATTCTTGTTGGCAACCCATCCGGTGAAGTTTTGACAAATACTTTGCCGTCAATGGTCCAGATGTTGTTAATAGTTCCATCTTCCCGCATTTCTCTTCCTATACCAACCAGTTTTCGACGATACGCTGTTAAGTTTTCGTTGATGTAAACACGATTTACCCCCGCAGAGGCAGCATTAGAGAAGCTTGGAAACACACTCGCTATTCGGATGTCTTTTAATTTCGTTCTTTCCTTGTATAGTCTTGTTTTAACCTTATGACTGACGAATTTGGCGATGATGAACGTTTTTCCCTTTCTTCTGAGCTTATGTGAGATTTCAATATCACTAGCGGACATTTCGACATTTAGCGCTCCGGCCAATTTTAACACTGCTTCTTCGGTGGATGAATAAACGTTCTCGGGTAATCCGTGAATTTTTAGGTTAATATTATATATTTTAAAATTTTGGTAATCTGTAGATGTTATCAATTCTCGTCAGTCAAAAGAAACCTTTTTTGCAAATATTGTTTAAAGAGTTAGTTTTTTTTTGCACTGTGCCTTTTCTTGCTTATTTTAATTTGCTTAATTTTGTAAAATTGATTGTCCCATAATAACTCTTTGTGAGGCTAAAATTTTACAAAAATATCCAGTGGTTTTCTGTATAAAAAAAAGCTGATCAAATGAGGTACATTTACCCTTATGTACATTTCTCAACAGTCATCTCTGGATGAGGCCACTGATCCTTGGGGTGTGAAAGTGGAGCGCGTGGAAGTGTAAGTCAAAATTATGGTTTGAATTTAATTGATGCAATTGCTGAACAAAGCTCAGTGTATTCATTTAAATAAAGTACTTTACCCTAAATAAGTACTATAATGCCTACAAAATAATTATGTGACTTGGATTGATTTTTTTTTGAAAACTGAGGAGTAAGAAGCATCAATAAAAAATAGCATATGTTGCATTTTTGCAGGTAACATAAACTATGTTGGAATTAAACTAGGAAATCAAGTATCAGAATTCAGCCTCCCTTGCTTTCTGACTTCCCTGTTAAGCAACCACTTAGGCTTGATATGTTAGGCATCACTTATGAGAGGCTGAACTGTAGTTAACTTGTCTACTGTTAAAAGGAGTAAGTTAACAGGATTGTTAGGTTCCCTGTGGTTACTAACAAGTTATATGTTTTGTTGGTGTGTAGGAAGGATGTTCGTCTTCCTCAACAGTTGCAGAGAGCCATGGCAGCTGAAGCTGAAGCTGCACGTGAGGCTCGTGCCACGGTACGTTGCGTGGACCCGATATTGAAGGTCACAGTACTCCATGAAAGCACAGTCTACAAAAATAGCAAATTATTAGTTGTGGTTTATTTACATTTTATCATTGAGAGGCTCTTGCATACCCATCATCATTCTTCCAAAGACAGCTATCTCAGTGTATTTACCTTGAGCAATATTTTTTGTTTACATTTTAGGTGATTGCTGCCGAGGGAGAGAGGAATGCATCCCGTGCACTGAAGGAGGCTGCTGACATCATTTCAGAGTCGCCCTCCGCACTTCAGCTGCGATACTTGCAGACGCTGACCACCATCTCAGCTGAGAAGAATTCCACTGTGCTTTTCCCTCTTCCGGTGGATTTCCTGAGCAGATTCCTGCCAGAAAGGAAGGGATGAAGCCCTGTGCTACCAGAAAACTGACACTGTAGAATCTGTAGATGCTTCTTTAATGCTCTTATCATTATTATATAAGGAAGAAATAATATTGCATTAGTTTTCAATCTTGCTCTAACTTTTCCTTTCAGGAAATACAGTGACAGCCCTTATGACCATCATCATTATGACCTGTCATTATCATAGCTGAAAAAATGGCAAGGCAGGCACTTTTTCAGCTGAAAATTCCGCACATTTTTGAACTGGTTGGTGGTTATATCTGCAGTTTCACTGTAGTTTAAACTTTTTTATGCCTTCCTGTTGAAGGTAAATACTATGTCCATTCTGGGTTGTGGTGACCTGACCTCAGGCTCAACTCAGTCCAGGAATAAGAGTGCTAGGGAGGAAACAATAGCTGCAGTAGCGGTCTAAGTGTAGGCCCACTGCAAGGTTGTTCTCTATTTAAACAGTAGAGTTCTTCTGTCAAAGGCACTATTTGTCTGATAGGTTACCTGAGGAAATTTGATGTTCACAACAAATATTATGTAAAGTTTGAACATCAAATTTCGGAGGGAACCTATCACACATAGGGCCTGAGACAGAAGAACTCTATTGTTTTTATTGTACAATGCTAAATCTTGAGTGAAAATTGGAGAATGGGCACTATTCGCTGATAGCTAGGCGCCCGAGGAGGAGAGACACTATTGCGTCGTGTGATCCATTTCCACCAATGGGAGCACACCAAAATGTAGCGTTGTACTGTAGCATCTCATATTTCTTACAATAGGAAGTTTAACTGAAGGTTGGGAAGATGATTTGTTGAATTTTTTCTTCATTGTGATTTGTTTAAGAGTCTTTTATTTGGCAGGACTATTAAGCTCAATACATGGTAACATAAGTGAATACGTGTAGTAAGAAATATTCAGGGCCCAAAATTGCGCCTAATACAGGCGCCAATGCGCCTAAATTTTCCGCGTTGGTGACCAAATCCTGAAAATTAGTCGCCAAATTGGCACCTAGAATTCTTCGTCACACCCTGCCTGAAGACCTTGTGAATTTCTGAAGAGGTGTAAATCTAAATCCGTGGCAGTGATGGGCATTCAAACGTGCTAGTTTCAGAAAATCGGCGGTTGCTCCACGAAGGAAATCTGTCGCTAGACACTGTCTTGGATTTCAAGTAGTTACGTTGTATATGGCCCCTTCTAGTGTCCTTTCTCCACATGTGGAAAAGCGAAAGCTCAATGAGTTACAATGGCCGTAATTTATCACAACGGTGAAGAAAGCATTAAGAAATATAAAGGAAAAGTGCTCGTGTGTTTTGTGGGAGGGCAATTTTGGAAAACTATCACAAGAGAAGTCGATTTTTAGGAGCATTTTTTCCTCGATTTGAAAGGAAAGGTCTTTACGATTCTTCAATTTATACTTGATGAAAATGAAACGGAATTCTGAACCATACATTCATTTTACTTTGAGGCGGATGCTTTGAGAGGATATGCACTGCACGAGGGGGCAAGAGTACTGCAGCGTTTTTGCAGCTGTTTGAGAACCATTTGAATGAATTAAAGCTGGCTAGTTTGGTAGAATCTTTCTTGATAAAATTCATTTTATGTATTTTGGATGTTTGTAATGCACCGCATCATTTAGGATAAAAACTCATGACTCTGGAAGGTCTAACTCTTCAAAATCACACAATAAAACCTTCTTTTTTTTTTAAACTGGCGACTAACTTTTTGGTATTGGCGACTACTTTTACATATTGAGGAGCAAAGTGGCTCCTTGGAAAAAAAGTTAATTTTATGCCCTGAATATATGTTAATATAATGAGTAAGTATTCATGGTAATTGAAGTGAATAATTAACAATTATTCTACGAGGGCGCGCTGGATATCGAATGATAGATAACCAACGAGGCGCGTAGCGCCGAGTTGGTTATAATCATTTGATATCCAGCAAGCCCGAGTAGAATAATTGTTTTATTAAAAACTTAACCACTATTAAAAAAAAAAGTCAAGAAAGAACGGAAAAAATGAGAAAAGAAATTTAAAAGGAACAAGAATCGCTCACATGACTGAACGAAAAAGGCGCGAAAACCTTGCGAAGTGTTGCAGCGTTTCACTGCAAAGCTGAATGAATCAATGAAAACTGCTCGAAAGTGAACAAAGTAGCACAAGTTTTGGAAAGAAATCTTCTAATTATTGGCTTTGAAATATGGTACATGTTTGATTTTTCCTGAAACATTGTTGCTATCATCGTTCAAAGCGGATTGAAGCTGTACAATTTCACCATATTAGCTGCTGGAGTTGAAACTGAACAAGTTTGTAATCTGTTCGCACAACGGAGCCATCATGTGCGTGTTTCATCGAACTGAAGACAGAACAAATTTGAACTTGAAGAGGTAATTTCCATGCAGCTCAGAAGCAAGATTACTGTAGTGAGGAACTTTAGAAGTCACCATCATAGCTTGTTAAATGCAAAGCCGGTGTGGAAAATGCAGTTGTTCTCGGTTTAGAGGTTGCGAACGGAATGGTAAGCTTAAAAACAACATTCAAACAACTGGAAAAGCGATTCAACTCCGTTTACATGGCATCCGATTTCTATCTGAGCATTTGGACCTGCTGGAACACAGAGCTACAACGAGTGCAGGTAAACCAGTGACAATTTTGCGTGTTAAAGGCGAAAAAAATCTCGCCCTTCCTTCCTTCTTGGTAGTTTGCCGCTGTATTTTTTTAGTACTTGTTTAGACTGCTTCATGATTTTCGCACCGACTCGCCATGAATGTGTGACAGTTTTTATTAAATGCTCCTGCCCCATTTCACTGTGTTTTATTTTATGTCTTGTCTTGATATTTTGAAGTGGAAAGCTTTCCTCATAAAACCTACCGTGTTCAATTTCAATGATCGACGTGACGATCGATGAAAGAAATTAAGCTTAATTGTAAACACGACGCTTAATGCTTAAATTTCTATTTCTGCACAGTTTCTTCAAATAATTTTGACTTGTGTTAGACGACGCTGTTGGTGATGCTTTTTGGTGACGATGGTGGAATTTCTGCTTAATTTAAATTGGCTGCCAAGTGATTTTTCTCGTCCATTTTTCTCGTCGGGTTGCTCGCGAGGAAAAAACTTTCAGCTCACTTTGTTGTTGAGTGTTCATTGACCATATTTGTCGCAGCAGGTATATGAGCTGATAGCCTGGCTCCGTTCAGCCAATCAAAATGCTAGAAATCCAATATACCTAGTCCAGTTTTTAATAATTTCATTTATTCATTTTAATCTTCCTTATTGAATTTTTTAGCTTTCTCATTGGTTCTTGCACACAGGCAATTGTTGGCACAATTTTCAAAATAGAGATGGTGTAGAAACTTCTGTTGTGTAGTATTAAAGGGGCAGTATCATCAATTCGTAGTGTCACTGTGAAAAGCCAAAAGACACATTTTATCTTGGAAGCCTAAAAATAATGGTCCAGTAGTATTAAAATGGGTATTCCAGTACATGGAAATTATAGTAAGTATATCTGGATAGCTGGGATGGCCATGGTGGAAATGCTGCCAGAAGTTTTTCAAGTTTCTGCCCTTGTGCCTCAGATAAATTCTCTAAAAACTAATTTTGGCTTGTTTTTGTTCTGAAAATTCATTTAATATTGTCCCCTTGGTGGTCTAAAAGCAATTCATGTGTGAGCAAGGTCCTTTGACATAAATTAATCAAAATTGTGACAAAGAAGATAGGAAAACCGCCATCAGACTGGCCCTTTAAGAAATGTAATACAATTCTTACAATATTTACAATGCAGTGTAATGCAATTCTTTGGAAATGGTTATGTCCTGTTGCTATGGCAACGCTTCCCTCACCAGCTTGCTAAGATTTACTGTGAAGTGGACAGCCTTGTTGTCAAAATTGTCAATTTGAGTTCTTTCAAAGTTGCGTCTGTGCAAGTATCTTCAAGTGGCCACACTTGCATTGAGTTTTTGGCCAAGGCTTAATTAGATTCTTGGCCACTAGTTGGCATTTTAGTATCTGCAAGGTTGTTAGAACTATAGGGTTATGTCAAACAGCTATTCTACACCCCTGGACGTTGAGTCCTTTATAATATTTCTAAAAACAAAAAGACAACGGCAGCATACCTTTAGAGTGACCAGAAATAGCTGTTTGAACAGCCAAACGTCTAGTTTATACTTGTAAGGCGTGGCCACAGTGACAATGATTCTTGTTTCACTATCTGTGTTGTCGACTTATCCAAAGTGATGCATCGGGACTGATTCACATAGAATATCATAGATAATAACTTTTACTTTCAAGGGTTTTTTCGAGACATATAATAGTCTGCAAAGCTTTCTGTACGGTGTGAAATAAAACTAAAGATAAAGTGGTGTGTCAGAGTATTAATTTTAAGTCAAAGGGTTGAGTTAAAGTGTTTAAGTCTTCTGCGTGAATAGACCAAAGATTTGTATACAGCCAAAAGGCAACTGAAATCTGTCGTGTACTTGGTCTAATAGAACTCCAATGTTTCTGAAAGGGCGGGAAAGAGATCAGCTTTAGACACTTGCAAGGAGCCATTCTCTGTTGAATCATTTTCATTCTTTCCCAATGAGAAAGATTTTGAATTAGAATTGAACCTGATTTTGTTTTCACGTAACGCTATAACTTATAGTCTTCTCTGCGGCCTTGTAAATTGCCCTATGGTGTCTTTTACTTTGTCGTCTTCCTATTGGTTTCAGTTTCTGTGCCTGTAGAGGACAAATGCATGAAAAAAAAAAAGAAATGTTCGCCTTGTGGAGCCCTAGATCAGTTCTTTCTCCGTTGCACCCTCGACTCCAAATAAAGACATCGATAAAATCGTCACTAAGTGATAAAATCGCTAGTGTTTCGGTTATCACACCAGGCCTGTCAATGAATATCTTTAATTATTAAAAACTGGACTAGGTATATTGGATTTCTAGCATTTTGATTGGCTGAACGGAGCCAGGCTATCAGCTCATATACCTGCTGCGACAAATATGGTCAATGAACACTCAACAACAAAGTGAGCTGAAAGTTTTTTCCTCGCGAGCAACCCGACGAGAAAAATGGACGAGAAAAATCACTTGGCAGCCAATTTAAATTAAGCAGAAATTCCACCATCGTCACCAAAAAGCATCACCAACAGCGTCGTCTAACACAAGTCAAAATTATTTGAAGAAACTGTGCAGAAATAGAAATTTAAGCATTAAGCGTCGTGTTTACAATTAAGCTTAATTTCTTTCATCGATCGTCACGTCGATCATTGAAATTGAACACGGTAGGTTTTATGAGGAAAGCTTTCCACTTCAAAATATCAAGACAAGACATAAAATAAAACACAGTGAAATGGGGCAGGAGCATTTAATAAAAACTGTCACACATTCATGGCGAGTCGGTGCGAAAATCATGAAGCAGTCTAAACAAGTACTAAAAAAATACAGCGGCAAACTACCAAGAAGGAAGGAAGGGCGAGATTTTTTTCGCCTTTAACACGCAAAATTGTCACTGGTTTACCTGCACTCGTTGTAGCTCTGTGTTCCAGCAGGTCCAAATGCTCAGATAGAAATCGGATGCCATGTAAACGGAGTTGAATCGCTTTTCCAGTTGTTTGAATGTTGTTTTTAAGCTTACCATTCCGTTCGCAACCTCTAAACCGAGAACAACTGCATTTTCCACACCGGCTTTGCATTTAACAAGCTATGATGGTGACTTCTAAAGTTCCTCACTACAGTAATCTTGCTTCTGAGCTGCATGGAAATTACCTCTTCAAGTTCAAATTTGTTCTGTCTTCAGTTCGATGAAACACGCACATGATGGCTCCGTTGTGCGAACAGATTACAAACTTGTTCAGTTTCAACTCCAGCAGCTAATATGGTGAAATTGTACAGCTTCAATCCGCTTTGAACGATGATAGCAACAATGTTTCAGGAAAAATCAAACATGTACCATATTTCAAAGCCAATAATTAGAAGATTTCTTTCCAAAACTTGTGCTACTTTGTTCACTTTCGAGCAGTTTTCATTGATTCATTCAGCTTTGCAGTGAAACGCTGCAACACTTCGCAAGGTTTTCGCGCCTTTTTCGTTCAGTCATGTGAGCGATTCTTGTTCCTTTTAAATTTCTTTTCTCATTTTTTCCGTTCTTTCTTGACTTTTTTTTTTAATAGTGGTTAAGTTTTTAATAAAACAATTATTCTACTCGGGCTTGCTGGATATCAAATGATTATAACCAACTCGGCGCTACGCGCCTCGTTGGTTATCTATCATTCGATATCCAGCGCGCCCTCGTAGAATAATTGTTAAATAGACAAAATACATGGGCGCGCGGAGATATGGAATTTCTCTTCGAGTGTTCAACGCGATATCGAATTGAACACAAGAAGAGAAATTCCATATCTCCAAGCAACCATGTATTATTGTGTTTATTATGTAAACACAAAAGCCCACAATATTACTGAAACAATTTTTATTTAAAGGCAACAGCAGTAAGCGTAAAGGCAAAAGATAAAAGTAATTCCGGTTCAACTCATTCAAACAAACAATTTTCAAATACATTCATTACACAATAGAAAACTTTTCATTATTATTTTATTTTCATGCTATTAAATTATTACCACTCTTTACTGCTTTATTTGTCCGTATTCATTAGTAGACAATCTAAAGTCACCGTACCTTCTTGCTCCAGATTAAACTTGCAACGTAAATAACTGGAATAGCACTTATCGATTTACCCGAATATGCTCATCCTCAAATTCGGCAAAGTCGCAACTCGCCGTTAGTTGTAACCTGCGATCAGGCTCTATTTTCGTTTCGCTTGGTGAAACATTCAGGCGGGACGGGCGAAACGAAAAATAGAGCCTGATACAATTCTTCTACGGAACGTCTGCCGCCCACTTTTTTGATTGATTGACATTCAACAAAACAGCCAATCAAAATTTCTTCTGCTTGCACGATCCTCGGTATGCAAATTTCCTATAACGGCAATTCGCAGAAAGTCACGCAAATGTCGGCAAAATAAGAAAATCATAGGCTTCGATATATTTTTTAGGCACAAGCACTCAAAGTTACACGATTGCTAACTTGAAGGTTCCAGTATTGTACATGGTTGCTCTGTCTGAGCTGAAAATGAATGAAAATTCAAAACACGACGAGGTTGTCATGTACCAAAATATGCTGCATGCTTGAATCCTTTCCCATTTCAGACATTTCAGGTCGTGTCTAAAAGTACACACGAGTGACCACGAGTGACCACGAGTGACCACGAGTTGACCACGAGTGACCACGAGTGACCACGAGTGACCACGAGTGAGAATGCATCAAAAAATTTTGTTGACGTCATGATGACGTCAGCATTACATCATTTTTATCAAATAATCACTATTTAACGGCAAACGGACCGTTTCTTCAGACCTTAGCAGCGGAAATCGACATTTACGCCATGTCTGAATGGGAAGGGGGCCTAGGGGACAGACAGGGAGGGGGAGGGGGGAGGGGGGAGAAACCTCCCGCCACCTGCACCCTTTAATCTCGGCTCCCGCCACTTTTCTCTCACTTTCCGCACACTTAAAGCAACGCTGCCTGCGCTTCCGCCTCCCGTACACTTCCCGCCCTCTTTTCTACCCGGGCTGCAAGCTCTGTCCACCTCCCTTCCCACCCCCACTTCCGAAGGGCGAAAAAAGAAAGAAAGAGAAAAAGAAAGAAAGAAAGAAAGAAAGAGGGATAAAATGAGAAATAATAATATAGGAGTGGATATGCATCAAAATAGTTAGCAGACGTCATCATGACGTCATCATTACATCATTTTATCAAGTTATTAATGTTTAGCCTCGAATAGATCGTTTGTGGAGAAGTAAATAAATACAAAGAATACCTTACATTTTCCAAGACCACAAGTGAATGCATGAAAGAAAGAATGATTTCCTACATTTGTTCAAAATATCATTAAATTGCGACAAAAAATTAGGAAATCGACGAAACCGTGTGTTCTTACTGCTTATTTTTCTACAAAAATAAAACAAGGTCCATATTCAATTACAAACGAAACAAACAAGCAAACAAACAAACACACAATGCCACTGACCACCTATTTTTTTCTCAAATCGTGAAAATATAGCCTTGCCAAACATGCCAAATGCCGGTCTCTCAATTTCTCGAAGATAAATCTTTGCGAAACTAGATTAGAAACTAAGAGAAATTTGTGACAGAAATAAATATTCGCGCTATAACAGCCACTACGGAAGGGAACGCCTGGGCGGCACCAGGCTAGTTTGAGATAAGCACTTACAGTCTTCTGAGTCTCGGTATAACTATCCCCGTGGAATTTCTCACGCTATGAAATTGACCACATTTTTTCTTTCGCACGAGCGGGCACATTCTTACTACTTGTCACATATTTTTTCATCACCGCCGCTGCTGCCGCTGTTGTATGTCCTCGATCAGCCTTTTTAAGAGAAACATTCTCTCAGAATTACCGTATGCCACCAAATAATGTTATCGTCAAACATGTGGACAGGAGGCTAAGAGGACGCGATGAGAAAGGCCAAGTTGTCTACAGTCCCGATTTTACCAATACCTACTACCACCCTATAAGCAGTCACATTGCCAGGAAAAATCCTGTGTTCGATGGTTCCGTGCAGGTGGATCGCACATTTTATGAAAGACTAACGTATGGCCCGCAGCTTGAAATCAGCTCCTTTGACTTTAACTTTAACATTGTTTAACTCCTATGATCACTATGGTTGACCGGTGTACATGTAGTTTATTAAGTAGTTTGTAACTAAAGACCTCTTCTGATGGTGTTGAAATTGACCTGGAAGCAATAATGCTTTGAGGGCTCTTCGTGTTATGTAAAGCAACGCAATCCAAACAATTTCGGGAGTGACATAAATCGGACAAAATTGTTAATATAGAAAAATTCTAACTGCTTTTCTCTAAATCTTTTCACTTTTGCTTCTGCTAAAATCTTGCATGGAATTAAACGATTCATATCAATTACAATCCTAACAGCCACGACAACTTTCTCAGGTTTTTGTCCAAAGGTGTGTTTAACAGTGTCTAGGACTTGTCACTCGAGCGTCAGTTTGGTTTCTATAGTACTCTTAAAACAGGAGTTCAGTTTGACAAATTTGCCAGTTCCAGTCAATTATAGGCGGGAAAATCCCATCGTCGGCCTAGTTGCTATTACATTTTTTTTCCACCAGTACCAGTGTTTAGCGTCGCGCGGGATTTGCCCGACTTGAAAGCGATTTGGACGTACTCACTTCCTTGTTTTCCTCTTTGTAGACTGTTGTAGTTGTAGGTATTATTATGCTGATATAAGAAATTTATATCGTTTTGTAAACCACTACATGTATTCGTTAAACAATTAAAAGCCAAAAAGTTGATGTCATATTACAGGAGCAACTGGGCTCCGGCATATAATAATCATTAACGATGGTTGAAATTGTCACTCCCTGTCAATTCTATGTTTTTCTCCATGCTTGTGTTTTTTTTGGTGGAAAAGTTCTCGCTAAAATATTTCCTGCATACTTTCACAGAAAATGTTTTTATTTTTATTTTTGTACTCGTGATTTCCATCTTCTTTCTTTCTTTCTTTCTTTCTTTCTTTCTTTCTTTCTTTCTTTCTTTCTTTCAATCATGCATTCACTTGTGGTCTTGGAAAATGTAAGGTATTCTTTCTATTTAATTAATTCTCCACAAACGATCAATTCGAGGCTAAACATTAATAACTTGATAAAATGATGTAATGATGACGTCACAATGACCTTTGCTAACTATTTTGATGCATATCCACTCGTATATTATTATTTCTCATCAGTTACCTTTCTTTCTTTCCTTTTTCGCCCTACGGAAATGGGGGTGGGAAGGGAGGTGGACAGAGCTTGCAGCCCAGGTAGAAAAGAGGGCGGGAAGTGTACGGGAGGCGGAAGCGCAGGAAGCGTTGCTTTAAGTGTGCGGAAAGTGAGAGAAAAGTGGCGGGAACCGAGATTAGAGGGTGCAGGCGGCGGGAGGTTTCTCCCCCCTCCCCCCTCCCCCTCCCTGTCTGTCCCCTAGGCCCCCTTCCCATTCAGGCATGGCGTAAATGTCGATTTCCGCTGCTAAGGTCTGAAGAAACGGTCCGTTTGCCGTTAAATAGTGATTATTTGATAAAAATGATGTAATGCTGACGTCATCATGACGTCAACAAAATTTTTTGATGCATTCTCACTCGTGGTCACTCGTGGTCAACTCGTGGTCACTCGTGGTCACTCGTGGTCACTCGTGGTCATTCGTGGTCACTCGTGGTCACTCGTGGTCACTCGTGTGTACTTTTAGACACGACCGACATTTCAGGTGGTATCCGGTGGTATCGGGTGGTTCCAGAAGTGATAAATATTTGAGATTAGCAGCGAATTTTATCTCTAAACAGCAGCGAATTTTAAAACGAAGAACATCTGTTGTTCGTTTTGTTTTGTAAAACGCGGAAACAGCCACTACTCTGTTCATGTTAACAATACTAGCTGGAAGCCGTCAAATGAAAATTCCGAGACACGATGCGATAAAACGGAATACATAAGTCTTAAAGTTACTTCACTGTTGCTGTACTTCTTTGCTCCAGGTGAGAGACAGCTTGCGTCAAACCGAACGCCATTCTCAGGAGAGAAAGAAATGGTGACAATTCTCCTAGAACAAAGAGAATTTTTTAGAGCAACACATTTTACTTCGGCAGACTTGTTCTTTGGTTGTTCCTTGGCGATGGTGGTCGGATCGAAATTGTGAGCGAGTCTTGTAGACAATTTTCCGTTGACAGCTCTATTGTTAAAGGGCCAATCAGATTGCGAGATTCCCGCTGCCAAAATTTGGCCGCCAACACGAACTCCTGTGAGAGATTGTATCAGGCCTTATTTTAGCGAGCGACCAACGTAAGAGAATATGAGAGCGATGCTAAAATTCGGCCTGATCGCAGGTTACGTTAGTTGTCGAAGCCTACACAAAAACTGATCCACAGTCTCGCGTCAAAATTGAGAAATTCGTTTAAACAAGTGCCTCTCGAACAATTCAACTGTCAAACGTTGTCCTTCGATAACAGACTCGCTGTAGCGTAGGTTTCTAAGACAAGAAAAGCCCCAGGGTCATTGAACCCCGCCGTTTTTCCCCATCCCCTTGGGGTGTAAAATACATTACGGTTACTCAAGATACGAGCCCAAGTGGTGCAAATTTTTGAAGTTGGTGAGTTATCGTACCTGCCCCCCCCCCCCTCCCCGCTACGTCCTCTCTGCACCCTTCTCCATGTGATAACAGGAATCCCTAATAGTATGAACCGCTTTCCCAATCCTCATTCCTTGGTCATCCACCTGTTGTTAGAACAGTTCTAGCACTCGCGAAGAAGAACGTGACGAAATAGTTTGATCATAGCGTGACTCAGTTACTTCACGTTTTTTTTCAAACGAACTGACGTCTCAGCGTAATTAACCGGCCGTCGCCATGGTGACCGCCGGTTTATAAAATGGACACGGTTTTTGGTGAAAGCAAGTTGGCTCAACATACGAAGAAAGTGCTGTAAAGCTTGTGGTACCGGTACTCAAGAGCGGTACTGTCTTATACAAGACGCATGCGCATGTTAGTCTTCTGAATGTTACCTTCCTATGTTTTTGTCTTTTAATTTACAGTATTTAAGATATGAACGGCGAAGGGTTGTTTAAGTTTGGGGTTTTTTGTACAGTACAGCCCAAAAATAATGCACGCGCAAGAACTTCTTTTTGCGTCCGCAAGCCGAGAACTTCTTGCGGCTACTTGCAGGATGCCTGCACTTGAATACTGCAAGCCGCAAGAACGTCTTTGCGTTTAGAAGTTAAAACCGCAAGAATTTCTTTGTGGTAAGATATCTGGACCGCAAGTAAGCGCTAGAACGTCTTTGCCCTAACATCTTAAAAACCCGGAACCCGGAGAAGGTAAAAAAGAGACCACTTTATAGCGCAAGGCAGGTTCGAAATTGGCTGCCTTTGTAACTTGCAATCAGTTGTTTATTTGGTCCCTTGTAAGTTTTTTTCTTCGGTTTTGAATTTTTTATCCGATAAAGAGTTCACTAGGTTCTGAATTTGACACTGGTCGCCTTCTATGTTATTTTTTAACGGCTAGGGAGAAACGAGACTCAAACGAAGCACGCGTGTTATTGTTTATGTGTCCCGGAGTCCCAGACATGCGGTACGCTTAGCGGCGCGAAAGGTTTCGCTCGATTTATTTCACTTAAATGAGGAACAATGGCAAAGCACAGTCCATCAGTCACATTATTAAAGAACCGACATTCACCTGTTCAGTGTTGCTGTACTTCCACCAACATATTAAACTCGGACAAATACTTTTAATTAGTTGCGCTCACACGTGTGAGAAATGAACATGGTCACTCAGATGAGAAGAAATAATACCCGAAGTCTTAATTGGAAAAACACATTATGTTTGTAAAAATAGTTCCACTCATTACGCTGAAGTCGATATCACATTTTAAATCTTCGAAGTAAGCCAAAAAAGTCTGAAGGAAACTAAAACTCCGCGATCTGAAAGAAATTCGGCACGTCAATTCTAACCTGAGTAAACACAAATCTGCCGTATGCAAATTTGGTATGATTTGCTTGAATGACATTTTGTAACGCAATGCATGAGCAGTTCTCTAAGTCGTCAAGACAGCAAGCCCCAGGCAGCAAGCTGTGTCGAAAGGCGAATGTGTAGTTGAAATCATATGTCTATGCTATTTCTTCGAGTATCCCTTTTTTGCTGGGAAATTAAACTGGTAAAGATGCAGGGATTCTTGATGACTTCACCCACGCGATGGCATGACCTCCTGCATGTGTAAGTCTGGTCTTGTCTTGCCTGTCAAAGAAGAGTTCGCGCAGTTTGCCGCAATTATAGCTTTTGGACCTTTTTGTTTCTATTTCTTTGATGGAATGAAAAACTGAATTGAGTCAGTTCTGAGTTGAACCCGTATCACTGTATCTGAGACACGCTTAAAAAAATTGTTCATGTTTTGTCATGTGCCGGAGATCATGTTTACCGGGTGTTTATCTTGCAGTCGGAAAGCTGGCGGATTTTCCATTTCGTGATGTGAATTTTCTTCGATACTTCGGTTGTTCGAACATTTGCTTCCTTGATTTTTTGATTAGCCTTGTGAACTTTCGCTTGACTTGGCGAATTGTCGCGCCAACACGCCAACACGACGAAAAATCGCTCGAAAGCTCGGTGATATTTCAAAGAGAATAGAGCGCGAGATTCGCTCTCATTACTTTTGCAATACCTCACACTAACACGAGCACTACAAGTTTCTTCGGCTGGACCCTCACTACTTCTTGCGCCTTCTTGCGGCTTGCGGTAACATTAGTAACTTCTTGCGGCTAGTTTTCAACTTCTTGCGTTTCGAATGTTCTTGCGGGTAAACTGCAAAAACCTAGCACTTTCACTTCTTGCGCGGGCTTGCGTGTTCTTGCGGCGCAAGAACTTCTTGCGCCACTTCTTGCGCGTGCATTATTTTTGATAGGATTGAATGCGAAAATAGGATTGAATGCGAAATTGACTGTGTTGTCTGATCTAGTTAGTGGCTATGGTGAAATTTTTTTTAGCGCAGGAGTTTTTTTTATTGGGATTGACATTTTGAGGGGTGTAAAAATGTGGGAGTCAGAAGGATTTGTGAATGTCAGGACCATATCACGCTTCTGTGAATGTGATTTGCTTTGAAAGTTGCGTTTTGCGTGAGAGGCAGTTTCCCTTGGCGTTTTATGGGGAGGGGGGGGGTGGTTTGCGAAGTGGATTGTAAGGTTTCTGATTGGCTAACTTGTATTTCGCAGCGGACAAAAAGGACAGTTGCGTTTTGCCGGCGTGGGCTAGGAAGAGAAGGAATTGGTACTAGTATGATGATGCAATATTAGTTGATTGCACATCAGTACATGATAGTTCTTGTGAACGGAGAGAAATGAGTGTTTATTTGAGGCGAGAAGTTGATACGAAGGAATCGTCATTAATAAGGAGTTTTTTTATTAATAAGGCAGGTGTTACGAGTCTTTTTGCATTGAAAGAACGAAAATATCTGAATATTATCGACGGATTTGTGTGGTTTGCGTGTGGTGTTCGCTAAAGGCTACGAGCAGTCTCACTTTCCGTTCAGAGGTAGATAGTGAAGGAAAAGAAAAACAGGCGAGTGAGCGCGAAATCGATTGCGGCTCGACAGGCGCGTTAGCTTTCAAAGACGTGGGCGACTTTCGTCCCCGCTCGCTTGTTTACCTGGTTAGCGGGTTAGCAAACTGGATTTAAACATCACGTCATGAGATATCTTGACGTGCCCCATACTCTGACGATCTGCTCGAGCTCGTGTTTTTTGATTCTACTGCTATGTTCACTGTTTGTATTTAAGGTCTAGGCACAACAGTAAATACTTCGTCGTCCCTGTGTGAGCATTCTCAGTTGTGGACGAATTCATATCGACATTCAACGTTTGAGTGATTTTGCGTTTTTCAGCACAAATAAAGCGATAAGAAAGATAAGCTGAGTCATCAGAGTTTAAACATTACGTCATCCAGTACCGCTATAGTCAAAATATTGTGTCACACAATCACACTTTTCCTCACGCCGGTTCGCAAAAAAAGAGGATCGTGCTAACATTTGTGAAACCTAGGGGTGGGGAGGGTCAGAATGGCCGGTTAAAATGCCCAGTGGGCTTTCTTGTTGTAAATAATAAGGACACGGAAATGAGATTTACTGATAAAGAAAAAAGTTATCCCAAAATCTAAAGCGAACGGTTATCTACCGAAAATAGAAACGTAAAAGTCTACTTTTATAGGCCATGATTCCATGAATGACTTGACGAAAGCAAGGAACTTCCCCGAATCGGCTTCTGTGTTTCAGTGACGTATTGTTTACGTGCCCAGGGCAAGTTATACGAATTCATGCCAGCTTCAAAGCTCGCTAGCACCTTCGTCCTTGCTCTCGTCGAAGAGAAGTCAACTCCATTGAATTTCTTGTACTTTTCTACACAACTTTCCCTAAAGATTTTGGCGAATTAAACCAAAACTGCCAAAAAAATGCTTGCATTTCACCGTTGAATTATTTAACTTAGTGAAAGTAAGGGACTTCCCCGAATCGGCTTCTGTGTTTTAGTGATGTAATGTTTACGTGCCAGGGGAAGTTAGGCGAATTAGCTCACTGTTTTTGAAGTTGGTGTTTTATCTTACCTTTGACGTGTTCGCTGCCACCCCCCCCCCCACCCACGCCTTCACTGCACCCTTCCCCTTGTGATAACATGAATCCCAAATAGTATGAACACCTATCCCATCCCTCATTCCTTGGTCATCCACCTGTTCTGGCACTAGCGAAGAAGAACGTGACGAAATAGTTTTGACCATAACGTGACCCACTTACACCACGTTTTTTCAAAGCACTGACATCTCAGCGTAATTCTAAACAAGAAGGGCACGGAAATTTAAATAGATTGATATTGAAAAGATTATCCTTAAATCTAAAGGGAACTGTTATCTACTGAAAAGGAAACGTAAAAGTCTACTTTTAGGCCATGATTCTATGAATGCTTTAGCGGGAAATTCCACGAATCGGCTTCTGTCTTGAATGACCACAGGTAACCAAAGCGTAAGATGAGAGTTTGTATGGAGCTGAAAGTCGATCGAAAATAATCGGCGGTTTTCCGCCGAAAATACATTAAAATCGAAATAAAGTTTAAAACATGCCGTCGCATCGCCCAAAACGGCCTCCGGAAGCTCGGAAAAGCGATAAAAACACAGCACACACACAACAGGTAAGATTTTTTAAACTTTATTTCGATTTTAATGTATTTACGGCGGAAAAACGCCTATTATTTTCGATCGAATTTCAGCTCCATACAAACTCTTATATTACGCTTTGGTTACCTGTGCATGCTCCGGCAAGGAGCACCTGTCACATAATGGGCTATTCCATTTAATATCCGCACCCCCCCGGTTGAGGACTTAACCTTTCCCTCTTACCCCTAAAGAATTCCATTAAAAAGTGTTACCCCCTGAAGACTTCCTTAAGAAATGGGTTTGCCCCTGAAGATTTCACAAAAAAAGCATTTACCCCTGGAGAATTCCATGAAATCTCTGTTTACCCGTGAAGAATTCCATGAAATCTCTGTTTACCCCTGAAGAATTCCACTTATAATATGGGTTTTATGCCTAAAGAATTCCCCAGCTTCTGGCCTTTACCCCTGTGGGGGGGGGGGGGGAGTGTTGCGTGACGCCACTAAAAACGGTTGCGTAGGAGACTACCCTCATCCCTGAAGAATTCCACTGTTCCTCAACCGGGGGCGTGCGGATATTAAATGAAATAGCCCAATTTACCTCCTTACTTGGTAAACGGTTTAACGCAGTGCGAAGTGCTCTTCTTCGGTCTTCTTCACCCTGGTGGACGTCAAGCAATTTTCCAGCCGAAAAGAAGCAAATTCGGATCTCATGGAGTCAGAAGGTCAGTGAAATAACTCTTTTGGTCTTTTCTTGTACGCTGAGTCACTAGTTTAGCGGCCTGAAAAATTCGGCTGTAGCCAGGTAAAAAATAGATTTCAGATTATTACTATACCAGAAGGAAGGACCCATCACGCGCTCAAGTCTCAACTGTTTCCGTGTTTTTGCTAGTATTGTGCCGTTTATTTTTACGCAAGACTTTAACTCAACTAGCTTCCTGAAAGAAGCCCTGAGTTTCTTGTTTTTCTGCATTGATCTCAAGGACGCTAGGGTGACACCAAAACAGTCTCTTAAGACACACGGAAATTGTCTTGGTGATTTCAATTATTACATCGAGTCGCGCATTTTAGAAGTCCAATACTTCTATCATTAGGTCGTGTTCCGTGAAGTTGTGGTTTCGATACTTTAAGCATTTCACCCGAGTGTGTAAATTAGTTAAATTATTTAATATTCTGCCTCTTTGCCTTGGGGAAGTTGCCCTTTTCCAAATTTTCCAATGTTCAAGACGTATAATTATTTCAAAGGAGAAAAAGAGGGAATCCTTAAGGCCAGTTTACACAATACGAGTTTTTGTGAAATTTTTGTTGCACTTTTTAATGCAATTTTTGTCGCGCTTGAGCTTGAGACAGAAATTGCAAGGGGCGTCGACAAAGCCCGGAACATGGAACATCCCGGAACATCCCGGAACATTCCGGAACATCCCGGAACAGGGCAAATTATCACAAAATAAATGAAAAAAAGTAATTAAAAAAATGCTGATCGTCGATAAAAGATAATGTGTGGTTCCAGAAAATATCCATACCCCCCCCCCCCACGGAAGGTCACTGGAAATTCCGAGGGGGAGGGGGGTTCAAAGGCAGAATTTCCGAGGGGAGTGGGGGTTTCATAGGAAGCTCCTTTTCCAGAGGGTGAAGAAACACGAATAAATTGAAAGCAACGCACGATTGATCCCAAGCACGAAGTAATACTTACGTAGGCTGTTTTGACCTTCAAAACTACGCAAATATGTTGACCGAAATGCCAAATTTTGCGACTTTGATTTGTATGAAATTTCGGTAGACCTGATTTGCATATTCGCGTTTACGGAAAATAATGCGTGTCTCCTTGGCCTTCGGTGAATATTGCACCGTTTTCAGTCCTTTCAATGGGAACGTTTTTCGTTAAACACCAAAGTTGTTTAAACAAATACAAAAATATTTTTATCGCGCAATCCAGATTTTCAGCCGCTTTTCACCGGATATCATCGCGATAGAATTGTTGCGTTACATAAACAGTGACGCTCATAATTTGAAAAGGTCAGATTTCACGCGTTATGCAAATTTATGCGTTTTTGAACTGAAACTAGAAGTTCAGCCTATATTAGCTATTTCTTACAAATTCTTTTACAGTTGTCATTATCTTTGAGTTTCCATTTGACCTTCATTTACTATTTCAATTTTAAACAAAGGATAAAGTGCGGGAAGAAAGGTTCGATTTCTTTTAATATCCCTCTGTGCAATTTATTTTTAGACTCACGGTATGCAAATTCGCTTGTGCATAATCCCAGGAAAAAAAGCTGCTATTTTACTCAATTCTCTTTCGAACATCATAACCGTCGATTTTTAGCGTAATTTACATTCAACAGTTTCGCTTTTGACGGCAGGTTTGAGTGTGGCATACACAATTTCAATTCTCAAAATTTTCGCTTCGTTGTTTACGTCGCATTCGGCGCGCAAATTATTCGCGGCAACCCTCGGCACCAACGTTGATAGAACGTTACAACACTCGGTTTAAACAAATTTTCGTGAAAAACATAGAACATTTCAAACCAGATAGCAAACATGCAAATAGTATAGAACAATAACAAAGCGTTATATGTTGAAAATGGATGTTATAATAGTAAATGTTACAACAAAAGCCATGTTCGCGTAACGTGGAAATTCCTGGGGGGAGGGGGGGTCATCAAAGACCCCCTTGGAATGGAAATTCCTAAGGGGTGGGGGGATGCAAACCAAAAACCTTCCGTGGGAGGGGCATGGATATTTTCTGGAACCACACAATAAATAAAATAGAATGAAATGAAATAAAATAAAATAAAATAAAATAAACGATATAGAATAAATGGATAAATAAATATATGATCTGTGACTAAATGAACGAATGTACTACCTCTGGCTAAATGCGCCTCATTTCTCGAATTCAAAAATATCTCGGATGACATTGAGGCTTTATTTTGGGCATCGAGAGACGGTTTACTTGATATGAGAACATCAGAGCATTTTCTCAGTCACGCTCGCAGTAGTCTCCTTTGGCGTTGCGTGACGACCCTAAAAGCGGCTGCGTAGGAGACTATGCATGCAGTCACGCAGTTCCACTTTCCTGGCACCCTTTTGAGTTTCCTGGTCTCGTGTTTATTCGGTTGTTTAGGGACGTTTTGTGTTTAAGTTGATTTCCAAAGTTAAAGTGTGCAGAGATGAATGAACCTGAATTATACTAACTAAAAGAAAAAGTCAGCTGTTCTACACTTGGGGATCGCACCTTCTAAGATAACAAATTTCCCTCTCTTTCTTAAGCTGCAACTGTAAAAAGGCACCGCTTTCGGTGAAGGTTTGAAATATCCGACACAAAAATTATATCAGTTTTTTAATTTAGTTATTATTTTTATAAAATTATTCTTCTTGTCTTTGTCTTTTCTCCGCCCTAATGATGAGTTAATTTGATGTGGTTTTACTTTTGTTCAGTTTTTCTGCAAATCCAGTTCTTTGTCACATATCTGGTAACTCTTACTGGTTACTTAATCCATTTTTTTTAATTCAGAAGGAGGCCAAGAAACCAACACGGTAGAAAATCACATAATAAAATTGGCGGGAAAGTACTACTGTTAGATCTTATTTTAAATTTTGTTTGTTTGTTGTTTGTTTTTTGGTTGTTTCTTTAATCGCTTTCTCTTCCTTTCTTTCTTTTTTTTTCATTTATTTTGTGATAATTTGCCCTGTTCCGTGATGTTCCGGAATGTTCCGGGATGTTCCGGAATGTTCCATGTTCCAGGTTTTGTTGACGCCCAATTGCAAGTGTGAACTGCCCTGTTCCGTGATGTTCCGGAGTGTTCCGGAATGTTCCGGGATGTTCCGGAATGTTCCATGTTCCGGGTTTTGTTGACGCCCAATTGCAAGTGTGAACTAGTGGCGATTTCTGTGCAATTTGTCCCCACGATATTGCAGTGGTTTCGAACATGTCAGAAACTTGAGGATTTTGGCAGTGATTTTTGGGAAATTGCAACAAATATCCCTGACTCAAATAGCACAGAAAATGCAATGAAATCACTGCTAGTTTACACTTGAGGCAAAAGTTACACTGGAGAGAGTGGCAAAAGTCGCATCAAAAATCACATGTGTAAACAGGCCTTTATAAACAAAAAACAAACCAACGTCATTTTTTCTCCTGAAGAGTCAGGCCATTTCTCTGCTTGAAAATTAATTTAGTGAGAAAGCATCAGTTTCTTTTGTGTTAACGGCTTCAGCTTCAGCTTACAAACTTATACCTTGTAGAACATGTTGCTATGCCTTTAGTTTGAGATCCTACAAGGCATTGAAATAGAAAAGTTGAACACATTGTTGATTTGAAATTCTTTGAAATTTAACATTCCTAACCCAAGCAAATGAGAGATCTGTAAATGAAATAATGTTTTCCTTCACTTACTAATGATAAAGCCATTATCTGTTATTTTCCTTACATTCAAAACTAGCAAAGTACCTTTACCATTTCACCTTCAGATTGAGAAGTTAATGTCTGGCGGCATATTTATGATACTATTAAACAAACTAGACTGAAAATGTTTTTTGGAGGGGTTGACAAGGTAGCCTGCGAGCAGGCTCTCTATTCGGGGGGCAATGCAACGTGAATTATTTCGCTTCGCTCGCCTTCACTTCGTTCGCCGAAACTCGCGCCTTCGGCGCTCTCAAAGAAAATAATTCACGTTGCCCCCCCGAATAGAGAGCCTGCTCGCAGGCTATTGACAAGGGGGATAAGGTGTTGTAACAATGACTTACGGGGTGGTGCTCGACATTTTGGCAGCAAATATTTATTAATTTCACAAACATAAGCAAATGAACTTTAAAATCTTGGACGACAAAACCTTTAGTGAGTACTAACTTCTGCAAATGAAAACAAATGTATTTGAACCTTTATGTTTATACTTGTGTTAGTTGACCTGACCCAATGATTTTTGTTTACAAATAAACACTTGTTTTAATATCCATAGCAAAACATTTCAATGGGATCACGTTTGTTTACAGGTTGAAAATCTAAATTGGTGCTATTTAGCTGAACATTGGCACACTGGCTGGGTTTCTTGTAAGGAACATTGTTGTGCTTCTATTTCTTGACCTGAGAGCTTCAATTCGAAGAATTAGCATATTACTTTTGCTTAAAACTGACACAAAGAAAACAACAGGACTGCGGATTCTAGGTTGAATTCCTTTGTTTTAGTTCATGCAGAGAACAAAAGAAATCATTCATGCTTCACTTGAGCGAGTTCAGTTCAGCAAAACTTTGTTCGCAAAAGTAATATGCTAATTCTTTGAATTTTAGATCTCAGGTCAAGAAATAAATGCACAACAGCATTCCTTACATGAAAACCAGCCTGTGTGCCAATGTTCAGTTGGACAGCGCCAATTGCAATTTTAACCTCAAATCATCACTTACACCCTTTTTCCGCCGAGCCCTTCAATTTATAATTTACTCTTCAAATGAACATCAAACGTCCAGCTGTTTCTGTATTTTACTTTGCATTTCAATAATATTACAATAATTATTGACCTCTGAAGTTCAACACCCGACCAGTGGTTTCGTTTTCACTGCTTTCATTTCTAGGAGGTCTTAAGAACTCATGTTTGCGTACTATTATAATTTATTGGTGGATGACATCCATGTTGCCAGTTTCCATTTTTATGCTTTATTGTCGGTCATGTAATCATGTTAGACAGTGTTAAAAAACACAATCGTTAGTTGGGTTTTGAACTGCAGAGTTCATGTAATATTGAAAAATACAATTTTGATACCGATAGATGTCAAAATTGTCAAAGCATTTACCAACTTTGTAATTTGAAAATTTTACAGATTTTTCTGTGTCAATGACATGACACAAAATGTAAAGCATCAGTAATATTGTATTGACCCCTTCTGAGTGTTGGTGTTTTCTTTCCATCAGAGGATAGCAGTAGTCGTGGCTGCTGTGACTATCTCTTGATGATTTTGTCTTATATCGTGGTCATCTTTACTTTTCCATTTTCTCTGCTTTTCACCATAAAGGTAAGTACAGTGCTGTCTAAATTTCTAATAAATGCCTTTTTCCACTCAGAGAGTACCCTTTATTTCACTGTTCCATGGGGCAGATTGTTCAAAAATTATTTTGCAAAACTGTATCTATTACATTTTGCTATTTTAGTCTCTCGTGAACATTCTAAACAACTGGAGATTACCGTTAACACCTGTGTATAAGCTGCATCCATAGACAGGCTGCACCCCCAATTCAGGAAGGTCAAAATTAGAACAAAATATTAGAGCAGAAAGGTTGAGGTTGGAGTGTGGTTTTGATAGTAAACAAACAATTTCATTTTCAAAACACTGACACTGCAGTTGCTGTGAACTTTTAAATTATTCATTTCTTTAGAAAGCGATATCAAACTTGCCACCCCTTCTGTTTCTAGCGAATAAACCATATCTCGTACTAAAGGCGATCTGTTGGTTCATTTTTTGCATCATGACTTCAGAACACACACAAACGAAATGCATATGCGAACAAGAAAAGCCCCAGGGGCATTACCCCGCCGTTCCCCCCTCCCCTCGGGGTGTAAAAGATATTATGGTCACTCAAGATACACGCTCTAGCCTGTGTAGCAAAAGACGCGACGACAGCCTGTGTACCAAAAGACGCGACGAGTATGTTTGGCCGAGCAAAAACCGGAGGTCTGGGGCAAGTGACCACCCAAAAAATGGAAAACAAGAAACGCCCCAGGGGCATTGGACCCCGCTGTTTTTCTCCTCCTCCCAGGGGGCAAAATATGTTACGGTCACTCAACCTACGAGCCCAAGGTGTGTAAATTTTAAAGTTGGTGATTTATCGTACCTTTGACGTGTTTGCTGCCATTCCCCCTTACGTCTTCTCCGCACCCTTCTCCCTGTGATAACATGAATCCCTGTGATAGTATGAACCCCATCCCTCATTCCTTGGTCATCCCTTTGTCCTAGCTTTCGCGAAGAAGAACGTGACGAAATATTTTGACCGTAGCGTGACTCAGTTACGTCACGTTTTTTAAATAAATGAACTGACATGCCAGCGTAATTCTAAATAGCAAGGGCACGGAAATTTAAATAGATTTCTTGATAAAGAAACTTATTCTAAAATCTAAAGGAAACTGGTAGCTATGGGAAAAAAAAACGTAAAAGTCTTTTTTAGGCCGTGATTTGATGAGTGATTTGGTGCAAGCAAGTTACTTCTCCGTATCGGCTTCTGTCTTTCAATGACGTAATGTTTATGTGCAACGGCACGTAGCTTGAATCACTGGCTTTCAAGGCTCGCTAGCGCCCTCGTCCTTGCTCTCATCGAAGAGAAGTCAACTCCATTGAATTTCTTGTACTTTTCTACACAACTTTCCCTAAAGATTTTGGCGAAGCAAAGCAAAACTGCCCAGAAACTGCTTGCATTTCACTGTTGAATTATTCAACTTGGCGAAAGCAAGGGACTTCCCCGAATCGGCTTCTGTGTTTCAGTGATGTAATGTTTACGTGCCAGGGCAAGTTATTAGAATTCATGCCAGCTTCAAAGCACGCTAGCACCTTCGTTCTTGCTTTCAGCGAAGCAGTTTTTATGCCATTAAATCGCCAGTAGTTTTCTACACCAACTTTCATGAAAATTCTGGCGAATAAACGCTAAACGAACGCACATTACCGGCAAGTATTGTTCTGACCGAGCGGAGGTCTGGGGCAAGTGACCACGACGACAAAAAAAAACAAGAAAAGCCCCAGGGGGCATTAACCCCGCTGTTGTTCTCTCTGCCCTTGGGGTCCAAAATATATTACGGCCAGGTAAAGTTGGTGATTTATCGTATCTTTTACGTGCTTGCGATGATAATATAAATCAAGACACGACTTGCCTAATCACTCTGTTTTAGCGTGCGTGACGAAGAGCGTGATGAAATTATTATTTTGATCATAGCGTGACTCAGCCTGGCCTCGTAGCTCAGTTGGTTAAGCGACGGTGTTCAAATCCGGAGGTCGTTGGTTCGAATCCCGCCGGGGACAAAGATTTTTCTTTTATCTTGGTTCTCATTTCTAATTTCTTACTTTTAAGGCCTGTGGTCGGGGGGAAATTATGGAGGGCAGTATTACTCACTTCTTGGCACTCATACATACATACTTTACATCATAATTACTATTAAGTTCATAGCGATCGCGAGTTCATGCCAGCTTTCAAACTTAAGCTCTCTAGTACATTCGTCCTTGCTCTCGTCGAAGAAATGATAATTCCATTGAATTCCTTGTACTTTTCTACACAACTTTCCCTAAAGATTTTGGCGAAGCAAAGCAAAACTGCCAAAAAAATGCTTGCATTTGACTGTTGAATTATTCAACTTGGCGAAAGCACGGACTTCCCCGAATCGGCTTCTGTGTTTCAGTGATGTAATGTTTACGTGCCACGGCAAGTTAGGCGAATTCATTCCAGCTTCAAAGCTCGCTAGCACCTTCCTTCCTACTTTCATTGGACCCCGCCGTTTTTCTCCTCCTCCCAGGGAGCAAAATATATTACGGTCACTCAAGATACGAGCTCAAGTGGTGTAAATTTTAAAGTTGATGATTTATCGTACCTGTGTTTGCTGCCATTTCCCCTTATGCGTCTGCTCCGCACCCTTCTCCCTTTGGTAACATGAATCCCTGATAGTATGAACCCCATCCCTCATTCCTTGGTCATCCACTTGTCCTAGCTTTCGCGAAGAAGAACGTGACCAAATATTTTGACCATAGCGTGACTCAGTTAAGTCACGTTTTTTTTAAATAAACGAACTGACATGTCAGCGTAATTCTAAATAGCAAGGGCACGGAAATTTAAATAGATTTCTTGATAAAAAACTCATTCTAAAATCTAAAGGAAAGTGGTAGCTATGAAAAATCGTAAAAGTCTATTTTAGGCCGTGATTCGATGAGTGATTTGGCGCAAGCAAGTTTACTTCTCCGAATCGGCCTCTGTGTTTCAATGACGTAATGTTTATGTGCTACGGCACGTAGCATGAATCATTGGCTTTCAAACCTCGCTAGCACCTTCGTCCTTGCTCTCATTGAAGAGAAGTCAACTCCATTGAATTTCTTGTACTTTTCTACACAACTTTCCCTAAAGATTTTGGCGAAGCAAAGCAAAACTGCCAAAAATATGCTTGCATTTCACTGTTGAATTTTTCAACTTGGCGAAAGTAAGGGACTTCCCCGGATCACCTTTTGTGTTTCAGTGATGTAATGTTTACATGCCAGGGCAGGTTTGGCAAATTCATTCCAGTTTCAAAGCTCGCTAGCACCTTCTTTCTTGCTTTCATCGAAGGAATTTTCATGCCATTAAATCGCCAGTAATTTTCTACACAACTTTCATGAAAATTCTGGCGAATAAACGGTAAACGAACAAAGTTTACCGGCAAGTATTGCTTTGACCGAGCGGAGCTCTGGGGCAACTGACCACGACAAAAAAAAACAAGAAAAGCCCCAGGGGGCATTAACCCCGCCGTTGTTCTCTCTGCCCTTGGGGTCCAAAATATATTACGGCCAGGTAAAAGTTGGTGACTTATCGTATCTTTTATGTGCTTGCCATGATAATATAAATCAAGACACGACTTGCCTAATCACCCTCTTTTAGCGTGCGTGACGAAGAGGGTGATGAAATTATTATTTTGATCATAGCGTGACTCAGCCTGGCCTCGTAGCTCAGTTGATTGAGCGACGGTGTTCTAATCCGGAGGTCGTGGGTTCGAATCCCGCCGGTGTCAAAGATTTTTCTTTTATCTTGGTTCTCATTTCTAAATTCTTACTTTTAAGGCCTGTGGTCGGGGGGAAATTATGGAGGGCAGTATTACTCACTTCTTGGCACTCATACATACATACTTTACATCATAATTACTAAGTTCATAGCGATCGCGAGTTCATGCCATCTTTCAAACTTAAGCTCCCTAGTACATTCGTCCTTGCTCTCGTCGAAGAAATGTTAACTCCATTGAATTCCTTGTACTTTTCTACACAACTTTCCCTAAAGATTTTGGCGAAGCAAAGCAAAACTGACAAAAAAAATGCTTGCATTTGACTGTTGAATTATTCAACTTGGCGAAAGCAAGGGACTTCCCCGAATCGGCTTCTGTGTTTCAGTAATGCAATGTTTACGTGCCACCACAGGCAGCCCAAGCTAAGGTTGAGAGCTGCGCATAAATTAGACTGTTTTTTCCACGCTATGCATAATAATGACATCGGCAACATTTAAGAGTTTGTATGGAAATGATACAAAACGTCTCAAATTGCCACAAATCAGAAAGAAGTCGAAATAAAAAAGCTTTGTCTTATTTCATTGTTTTATTGGTCATTATTGGAGGGCTTCCTGGGCTGGTTTGAAGCTTTTTGGGCGAGAAATTGAGGTTTATATTTTTCATCAGTTACTGAACGTTTAGAATTAATTAAAGGCAGGAAACAGTTTCACACTGCACCTCACTTGAGGCTCGATCAATTCCATCACAATAAACGAATCGCCCTACAACTTCAAAGGCGTATTCTTGGGTCTTGCGCATACCTCTGTTCTTTCTCATGGGTTCCAGATCCTATTTTAAGCCGTCGAAAATCCCTCTTAAATACGAAACTCGCCTTTCCTGGTATGCGTTTTCATTTGAAGTGCACACATGAATCCTTGCGAGCCGCGTTTCGACGACAAAATGTCCCTCAGCCGGGGACAGACTGAGTGAGATTGTCGACATTAGCAAACACGACACTGCGGAGTCCAGAGAGGTTGGTTTACAGAAATAGAGAAATATTATAACGGCCGTGAAATTCACTCGCCTCACTTGACTTGGAAAACCATAATTTTGTTTTAGGGACGAAAGAAGAACTATCTTTTGCTGCACTCTAATCAATCCATTCGATGATTTTATGCCGAGTTTTCGGCGCAAGTGATCCTGCTCACTGCCCCCAAATCAACCTCATTTTTTAATTCCCATATATAGGGTTGTCTGCCCTAAAAAAAAAAATATTGCTGTGACCGTGGAAAATACCCACCACAGTTTCCATTCCTTTGAAAACCGGTGCAATTTTTTTTTTAGGTGGAAACTGCTCCTCGTCTCTGCTTCTAAATTTCGACAACATTTTTTGCGGTAAACAGGTAAATGTGACGGAACAAATCACTATCAAATGCTAATATATTGTCACACGAAGACATTAAAGCGTGCTCGTGGCGTCAAGTGAGGCGACTAAATTTCACGGGCGTGCCGATAGTTTTCTATCAGGCCCTCAAACCGACCTCTCTGGACTCCACAGTGTCGCCTTCTGCTTGTGGACAATCTCACTCAGCCTGTCCCCTGCTAGGGGACATTTTGTCGTCGAAACGCGGCTCGCAATGATTCATGTGTGCACTTCAAATGAAAACGCATACCAGGAAAGGCGAGTTTCGTATTTAAGAGGGATTTTCGACAGCTTAAAATAGGATCTGGAACCCATGAGAAAGAACAGAGGTATGCGCAAGACCCAAAAATACACCTTTGAAGTTGTAGGGTGATTCGTTTATTGTGATGGAATTTATCGAACCTCAAGTGAGGTGCAGTGTGAAACTGTTTCCTGCCTTTAATTAATTCTAAACGTTCAGTAACTGATGAAAAATATAAACCTCAATTTCTCGCCCAAAAAGCTTCAAACCAGCCCAGGAAGCCCTCCAATAATGACCAATAAAACAATGAAATAAGACAAATCTTTTTTATTTCGACTTCTTTCTGATTTGTGGCAATTTGAGACGTTTTGTATCATTTCCATACAAACTCTTAAATGTTGCCGATGTCAGTATTATGTATAGCGTGGAAAAAACAGTCTAATTTATGCGCAGCTCTCAACCTTAGCTTGGGCTGCCTGTGGTGCCACGGCAAGTTAGGCGAATTCATTCCAGCCTCAAAGCTCGCTAGCACCTTCGTTCCTACTTTCATTGGACCCCGCCGTTTTTCTCCTCCTCCCAGGAAGCAAAATATATTACGGTCACTCAAGATACGAGCTCAAGTGGTGTAAATTTTAAAGTTGATGATTTATCGTACCTGTGTTTGCTGCCATTTCCCCTTATGCGTCTGCTCCGCACCCTTCTCCCTGTGGTAACATGAATCCCTGATAGTATGAACCCCATCCCTCATTCCTTGGTCATCCACTTGTCCTAGCTTTCGCGAAGAAGAACGTGACGAAATATTTTGACCATAGCGTGACTCAGTTAAGTCACGTTTTTTAAAAATAAACGAACTGACATGTCAGCGTAATTCTAAATAGCAAGGACACGGAAATTTAAATAGATTTCTTGATAAAAAACTCATTCTAAAATCTAAAGGAAACTGGTAGCTATGAAAAACCGTAAAAGTCTATTTTAGGCCGTGATTCGATGAGTGATTTGGTGCAAGCAAGTTTACTTCTCCGAATCGGCTTCTGTGTTTCAATGACATAATGTTTATGTGCTACGGCACGTAGCATGAATCATTGGCTTTCAAAGCTCGCTAGCACCTTCGTCCTTGCTCTCATTGAAGAGAAGTCAACTCCATTGAATTTCTTGTACTTTTCTACACAACTTTCCCTAAAGATTTTGGCGAAGCAAAGCAAAACTGCCAAAAATATGCTTGCATTTCACTGTTGAATTTTTCAACTTGGCAAAAGCAAGGGACTTCCCCGGATCACCTTTTGTGTTTCAGTAATGTAATGTTTACGTGCCAGGGCAGGTTTGGCAAATTCATGCCAGCTTCAAAGCTCGCTAGCACCTTCGTTCTTGCTTTCATCGAAGGAATTTTCATGCCATTAAATCGCCGGTAGTTTTCTACACCAACTTTCATGAAAATTCTGGCGAATAAACGCTAAACGGACAAAGTTTACCGGCAAGTATTGTTTTGACCGAGCGAAGGTCTGGGGCAACTGACCACGACAAAAAAAAAAAAAAAAAAAAACGGGTATTACTAGACCCCGTCCTGACGGCGGGGTAAAAAACGGGTATTACTAGACCCCGTCCTGACGGCGGGGTAAAAAACAGGAAAAGCCCCAGGGGGCATTAACCCCGCTGTTGTTCTCTCTGCCCTTGGGGTCCAAAATATATTACGGCCAGGTAAAAGTTGGTGATTTATCGTATCTTTTACGTGCTTGCGATGATAATATAAATCAAGACACGACTTGCCTAATCACTCTGTTTTAGCGTGCGTGACGAAGAGCGTGATGAAATTATTATTTTGATCACAGCGTGACTCAGCCTGGCCTCGTAGCTCAGTTGGTTGAGCGACGGTGTTCTAATCCGGAGGTCGTGGGTTCGAATCCCGCCGCGGTCAAAGATTTTTCTTTTATCTTGGTTCTCATTTCTAATTTCTTACTTTTAAGGCCTGTGGTCGGGGGGAAATTATGGAGGGCAGTATTACTCACTTCTTGGCACTCATACATACATACTTTACATCATAATTACTAAGTTCATAGCGATCGCGAGTTCATGCCAGCTTTCAAACTTAAGTTCCCTAGTACATTCGTCCTTGCTCTCGTCGAAGAAATGTTAACTCCATTGAATTCCTTGTACTTTTCTACACAACTTTCCCTAGCGATTTTGGCGAAGCAAAGCAAAACTGCCAAAAAAATGCTTGCATTTGACTGTTGAATTATTCAACTTGGCGAAAGCAAGGGACTTCCCCGAATCGGCTTCTGTGTTTCAGTGATGTAATGTTTACGTGCCACGGCAAGTTAGGCGAATTTATTCCAGCTTCAAAGCTCGCTAGCACCTTCGTTCCTACTTTCATCGGACCCCGCCGTTTTTCTCCTCCTCCCAGGGAGCAAAATATATTACGATCACTCAAGATACGAGCTCAAGTATTGTAAATTTTAAAGTTGATGATTTATCGTACCTGTGTTTGCTGCCATTTCCCCTTATGCGTCTGCTCTGCACCCTTCTCCCTGTGGTAACATGAATCCCTGATAGTATGAACCCCATCCCGCATTCCTTGGTCATCCACTTGTCCTAGCTTTCGCGAAGAAGAACGTGACGAAATATTTTGACCATAGCGTGACTCAATTAAGTCACGTGTTTTTAAAATAAACGAACTGACATGTCAGCATAATTCTAAATAGCAAGGGCACGGAAATTTAAATAGATTTCTTGATAAAAAACTCATTCTAAAATCTAAAGGAAACTGGTAGCTATCAAAAACCGTAAAAGTCTATTTTAGGCCGTGATTCGATGAGTGATTTGGCGCAAGCAAGTTTACTTCTCCGAATCGGCTTCTGTGTTTCAGACGTAATGTTTATGTCCTACGGCACGTAGCATGAATCATTGGCTTTCAAAGCTCGCTAGCACCTTCGTCCTTGCTCTCATTGAAGAGAAGTCAACTCCATTGAATTTCTTGTACTTTTCTACACAACTTTCCCTAAAGATTTTGGCGAAGCAAAGCAAAACTGCCAAAAATATGCTTGCATTTCACTGTTGAATTTTTCAACTTGGCGAAAGCAAGGGACTTCCCCGGATCACCTTTTGTGTTTCAGTGATGTAATGTTTACGTGCCAGGGCAGGTTTGGCAAATTCATGCCAGCTTCAAAGCTCGCTAGCACCTTCGTTCTTGCTTTCATCGAAGGAATTTTCATGCCATTAAATCGCCGGTAATTTTCTACACCAACTTTCATGAAAAGTCTGGCGAATAAACGCTGAACGAACAAAGTTTACCGGCAAGTATTGTTTTGACCGAGCGCAGGTCTGGGGCAACTGACCACGACAAAAAAAACAAGAAAAGCCCCAAAGGGCATTGGACCCCGCTGTTTCCCCCCCCCCCCCCCTCGGGGTGCAAATACATTACGGTCACTCAAGATATGTGCCTAAGTGGTATAAAGTTTTGAAGTTGGTGATTTTTCTAACGTTTGACGTGTGTGCTGCCATCCCCCCCTCCCCAACGTCTTCTCTGCACCCTTCTCCTTGTGATATCATGGATCCCTTATAGTATGAATACCTTTCCCTTCCCTCATTCCTTGGTCATCCACCTGTTCTAGCACTCGCGAAGAAGAACGTGACGAAATAGTTTTGACCATGGCGTGACTTAGTTACGTCAATTTTTTAACGAAATGACATCTCAGCGTAATTCTAAATATTAAACAAGGGCACGGAAATTTAAATAGATTTATTGATGAAGAAAAATTATCCTTAAATCGAAAGGGAACGGTTATCTACTGAAAAATGAAACGTAAGGCTCTACTTTTAGGCCATGATTCGATAAATGCTTTAGCGAAAGCAAAACAATTCCCCGAATCGGCTTCTGTCTTTCAATGACGTAATATTTACGTGTTACGGTAAGTTTAGGTGAATTCATGCCAGCTTCAAAGCTCGCTAGCACCTTCTTCCTCTCATCGAAGAGAAGTCAACTCCATTGAATTTCTTGTACTTTTCTACACAACTTTCCCTAAAGATTTTGGTGAAGCAAAGCAAAACTGCCAAAAAAATGCTTGCATTTTACTGGTGAATTATTCAACTTGGCGAAAGCGAGGGACTTCCCCGAATCGCCTTTTGTGTTTCAGTGATGTAATGTTTACGTGCCAGGGCAAGTTTGGCAAATTCATGCCAGCTTTAAAGCTCGCTAGCACCTTCGTTCTTCCCCTCGAAGGGGTTTTCATGCCATTAAATCGCCAGTAATTTTCTACACCAACTTTCATGAAAATTCTGGCGAAATAACGCTAAACGAACCAACATTACAGGCAAGTATTGTTTTGACCGAGCGGAGGTCTGGGGCAAGTGACCACGACGACAAAAAAAAAAAAAAGAGAAAAGCCCCAGGGGGCATTAACCCCGCCGTTGTTCTCTCTGCCCTTGGGGTCCAAAATATATTACGGCCAGGTAAAAGTTGGTGATTTATCGTATCTTTTACGTGCTTGCGATGATAATATAAATCAAGACACGACTTGCCTAATCACTCTGTTTTAGCGTGCGTGACGAAGAGCGTGATGAAATTATTATTTTGATCGCAGCGTGACTCAGCCTGGCCTCGTAGCTCAGTTGGTTGAGCGACGGTGTTCTAATCCGGAAGTCGTGGGTTCGAATCCCGCCGGGGTCAAAGATTTTTCTTTTATCTTGGTTCTCATTTCTAATTTCTTACTTTTAAGGCCCTTTGGTCGGGGGAAATTATGGAGGGCAGTATTACTCACTTCTTGGCACTCATACATACATACTTTACATCATAATTACTAAGTTCATAGCGATCGCGAGTTCATGCCAGCTTTCAAACTTAAGCTCCCTAGTACATTCGTCCTTGCTCTCGTCAAAGAAATGTTAACTCCATTGAATTCCTTGCACTTTTCTACACAACTTTCCCTAAAGATTTTGGCGAAGCAAAGCAAAACTGCCAAAAAAAATGCTTGCATTTGACTGTTGAATTATTCAACTTGGCGAAAGCAAGGGACTTCCCCGAATCGGCTTCTGTGTTTCAGTGATGTAATGTTTACGTGCCACGGCAAGTTAGGCGAATTTATTTCAGCTTCAAAGCTCGCTAAGCACCTTCGTTCCTACTTTCATCGGACCCTGAAGTTTTTCTCCTCCTCCCAGGGAGCAAAATATATTACGGTCACTCAAGATACGAGCTCAAGTATTGTAAATTTTAAAGTTGATGATTTATCGTACCTGTGTTTGCTGCCATTTCCCCTTATGCGTCTGCTCTGCACCATTCTCCCTGTGGTAACATGAATCCCTGATAGTATAAACCCCATCCCTCATTCCTTGGTCATCCACTTGTCCTAGCTTTCGCGAAGAAGAACGTGACGAAATATTTTGACCATAGCGTGACTCAATTAAGTCACGTTTTTTTAAAATAAACGAACTGACATGTCAGCGTAATTCTAAATAGCAAGGGCACGGAAATTTAAATAGATTTCTTGATAAAAAACTCATTCTAAAATCTAAAGGAAACTGGTAGCTATGAAAAACCGTAAAAGTCTATTTTAGGCCGTGATTCGATGAGTGATTTGGCGCAAGCAAGTTTACTTCTCCGAATCGGCTTCTGTGTTTCAGACGTAATGTTTATGTGCTACGGCACGTAGCATGAATCATTGGCTTTCAAAGCTCGCTAGCACCTTCGTCCTTGCTCTCATTGAAGAGAAGTCAACTCCATTGAATTTCTTGTACTTTTCTACACAACTTTCCCTAAAGATTTTGGCGAAGCAAAGCAAAACTGCCAAAAATATGCTTGCATTTCACTGTTGAATTTTTCAACTTGGCGAAAGCAAGGGACTTCCCCGGATCACCTTTTGTGTTTCAGTGATGTAATGTTTACGTGCCAGGGCAGGTTTGGCAAATTCATGCCAGCTTCAAAGCTCGCTAGCACCTTCGTTCTTGCTTTCATCGAAGGAATTTTCATGCCATTAAATCGCCGGTAATTTTCTACACCAACCTTCATGAAAATTCTGACGAATAAACGCTGAACGAACAAAGTTTACCGGCAAGTATTGTTTTGACCGAGCGCAGGTCTGGGGCAACTGACCACGACAAAAAAAAAAAAAAAAAAAAAAAAAAAACGGGTATTACTAGACCCCGTCCTGACGGCGGGGTAAAAAAAAAAAAAAAAAAACGGGTATTACTAGACCCCGTCCTGACGGCGGGGTAAAAAACGGGTATTACTAGACCCCGTCCTGACGGCGGGGTAAAAATAACCGGTATTACTAGACCCCGTCCTGACGGCGGGGTAATGAAACAAATACACAAAAGCTTAGTTGCCAAGCTTTTATGTTTAGGGAGAAGTCTGGCCACCAAACATGCAATGTAAAATCAGCCATTTTCCTGGCAAGTAGTCGCGAAAAATCTGCGTTGAAGTGACTGGCCACAGGCAAATTATATATGTAAAGCTGTTTGCAGAGGAATGAAGATTCCCCCGTACGAAAATGCCCAGCCCGACAAGAGCCTGACTCTGGCCTGACGTTCTAGCCAGACACCAGCCGGAAAAGAGCAGAAAATACGCGAACCAGACAGAGCGGGAAAGAGCGTGACACGACCAGGTCGTGGAACCTGAAAATTAGCGGGAACTAGCAAGACAAGAGCCTGACATTTAAATTTCCCCACTAGGGCTCACGAGAGCATAACAAGAACCGGACAAGAGCGTGACATTAGCCTGACATGTAATACTTGGAACCACAAAATTGTCCAGCCTTAGTCCAGCCTGAATCCCGCTGAATAAAACTGTAAACCGTTCAAAATTTTCAAACTACAATAACAGACGTACATTGTGGAGTCTATAAAGTATTTTAACGGCTAGCACAGTCTGCACTCGCACAAGACATAATTACTGCAATGAAACACTTCAGTATATACCTTAATAAAACCATTTATTCTTTTCTTTGATAGGTAGATACAGTCAATGTTTATGAAATTATAGAAAGTACGGCAAGATGTTTCCGATGCCGAGGTCCGGTGAGGATGAACGTTCGATAAAAATTGTACGCTTTTGAGATAATTGCAAATCAGTTGGAAATAAAGCGAGCCTAATATTTCTAATTATTCTTTTGGCGATTAGCGTTCACATACAAACATAAATAAGGTTGCACATGTATGATTAAGAGAGTATTATCAAGCTATTAGCTAAATGAAGCACTTTAGCAGGCAACGGTTTGTTTCATGGATCGAGTCATCTGTGGCTATGTTTGCATCAGCAATGGCTCACCTTGCTCTACTTACGGCTTCCTTTTCTTCCGAAGATTACATTTTATAACTCAACTGTCCTGGAGGCAATTTGTTACTTAACAGACTGGAGCTGAGAACATTGAGGGTGATTTTGGCCAACAGATGGATCAAACTGAAAGCTGTAACAGCCACGCGTACGCACGCTTCCACGATATCAAACAACCGTAACTTAAAACAGGGATAACCATCGCTTTCAATAACTCGCTAGAATTGTACATCACCGAAGGAAAAGCTTCCAGAACTGTGCATCCACAGAAGTTTGTCACTTCACCAGACATTTTCCCACTTGAAAATTCAACCATTGAGGTCAGTTTGTAACATGAGCGCAGGCAGAACTATGAAGAATAAACACAGCTGACCAATTATGTTTCAGCTTGTGTGTCCCATGGGAGATTGCATTCCATCATGTTTACCCGTTTTCAGCCAATGACGTCACATTAGTGACGTCATATGGCTACTGTCAGAGCCTAAAATAGAATCCAAACTTCCATTACTACGACTACTACCACGCGAAACTCTATTATCACATCTTATGAATTCCACTGACTACTTTGTAAACATTAAGCTAATCTCATTTATCTCGGCATGCTTTGAATTGAGAGACAATCTCGTTACAATGATCATCACTTCGAACAGTTAAATGAACAATTATTGTTAGTAATATAGCATATATTATATATCATATTTTTTTTCTTTGTTATGTTATGTTATTTTCTACTTTACTAATTATCTTAGTTAATGAAATAATATGTAATTAAATTTAAGTAGCTTTTGCAATACTACCAAATTTCTATGTAGTCATGCAAATAAAGCTTGTTGTTGTAAACGATAGACGAGAACAGTGTCGTGTTTGTCTTACGATTTGTGAGGCTGGGGGGATATTCTGTGAGACGATGGGTGGGGGTGTGCACCGGGACACTGAAACTCTTACCTTATCAGCGGCACAAACCCATAAAGCTAATGTTATGGGAGTAAGACCCCCGGGCTTTGAAGTGTTTTGCATTCGCAAGTGTGGATCTACTTCGAATGCCTGTTTATGTTTTGTGTACGTGAGGTCTGGCAGGATTTTATTCGCGTTGCAGTCCTGTGTTTACTTAGCTGAAGTACAAATTTCCACAGCAGTAAATACAAGACGGAATTGCCAATTTGAGATGTTGTATGAACAGAATGTGGAAATTAACGTTACGTCGATCTCTAATTAACAGTGAAAGAAACAATATTTAAAGCCCAAGTTTATAACGATAGTGAAAAGACTAGAGTAAAACAGCATAAAATTTTTCGGGATTATCTCTCGGTAACAGCGAATCTAAAATTTGCAGTGTCATTTTTGAGTGCGTGTTATAAAACATGAACCCATTTAAAACTAAATCGGAAATTGCGCGGCTTGTTGCTAGCTATTCTTAAAACTGAAAAACTTGAATGAAACTAGTATTAAAATCCAAGTCACAGTGGTGATCAAGGAATTAGAGGATGGATGTAGTAAAATCTTAACAAGATACTAAACGTTATTTCGGGGTTATTCGTAGCTCAAAGTGTAAAGCGTATGTTGAGCAAATTTGCATAGTTGACAGCTGTAATTTCAGCCTTATGAGGAATGTAACGCAACACTTAAAACATCTCGAACCGACCGAAACCGTACCGAGAGATTAACAACAACAGATATGTGACAAAGCATTCTAATAGAGACCTGTTGGATCTACTGGAAAGCGAGCTGAATTTGAACATTTTCGTACTGTTCGAAGGCAAAGCAAACGAAATTTATTCGGCTGTAGGTTGAGACTCAAAACAAACACGTGAGCTAAAAATAACTTTGTACCGTGGGAAAGTTACAAATGTAAACATACTTTGGTCGATTTGTGAAGCAAAAAGACGAAAATTATTATAGCCGACTTGATTACAAAGCAAGCAACTTCAATTAACAGGGGAAATAAATATAGTTGCAAAACTATTTCAGTCATGTTTATAAACGCTAGTTCAAACCGATTTCGAACGAAAATATTGTGGATACAAGAAACGCCGTTTGATAGCAGACTCCTGTTTTGACAATACAATGTACTAAGAACGTATTAAAGTGGTTGCCTGAAACGTCTGAAACCTTACAAATTAAAATAAGTAAAGCGAGTCGCGTGTCACGCAAATCACGCAGAGCGTCAAAACGGCAGCCTTTAGAAAGCTGACCGTTTATGAGCATTCCCTGCTAGCAGAGGCCCCTTTTCGTTTGTATTCGCTGAGCTGAGGAAAAGGGGCCTCTGCTAGCAGGAAATTATGAGCACTGAAAAGTATTGGATATTCGCCGGTAGAAGTAAGACATTAAAAGGTTCAACTGCAACTTGCATTTATTTCTGAAGTAAAATTGTTAACTTTCCACTGATCTTTGCCTAAATTATGTATGCAATATTTTTCGACGGTGAGTTTAAGTTTAAGTTTACTTGTTTTTGTCTGTGTTCTTTGAAGAACCGTGAAACAAAGAGCTTTCTTCGGTTTTTTTACTCCGCGTAGTCACGCTGCTGAATCATTACCAGGTTTTATAGTGGATAACCACAAGATCTTTTTGGTGGTGGTGGCAGGGGGGGGGGGGGGCTGAGGGGTTAGGGTGAGACTTACCGGAGGTGTAAAGTCCCATAGGTTGTCAGGATAAATTTCACCATATTGTGAAAAGAACGTCATTGGCTCTGCGCGCATTGCGTGCCTATGTTTAACTGAGGCAAATATTCGGCTCTGCTCACAAAAACCACGAATAACTCTTTACGAGAAATATTCCCTTTATGTAATGTATTAATTTTGCTGGAAATGAATTTTTCAAACCGTTTTTCAAATGGCTCTTTGTTCACTGTGAACTGAAGCTCTTGACATGCTTTTCCTAGCAATAGACAGCGTTGTATACCTTAGGTGAGTTTGTCTTTGTTTGCTCATGAAGTGTGATTATAAATTTAAGTGTGGCCTTAATTAATGTCTCTAAAAACCAAGTCTTTTCTTTGTTATATAAAAGTGCTGTTAGTCAGGCTGGCTTGTCTGGTTCGTTTTCAGGCTCGTGTCAGGCTGCTAGTCCATGCATGATATTTTCGTCTCTTGTCGCGCTTGTGTTGGTGTCCTGTCCGGCCAAACTTCGGCAGGACACAAGCAAGACACTTGCCTGGCTCTCCAACACAGAGCAAGACATTTTTTTGTCAGGTTCATGTCTGGCTGATTTTTGACTCCAAGAACGGTATTCCCACCAGAGTCAGGCTGGATTATGTCTCTGTCTGGTTCAAAAATTTCGTACAGGGGCCCTTTCATTTTTGAAGTGAAGTTGTTCATGTGGGGAGACAGTTTATCATTTGAAACAGCTCTTGGAAAAGAAGATTCAGCAATTCTTGCAAATGGTTTGGGCCACCTCTTGACAAAAAGACAATCATCAGCAACAACACCCTTTTGGTCTGTCAGATGTTTATTCAGTGCCATCTTTAGATATTTATGAATATTAATTAGGTTGTTAACAACCCGAGTAACAGATGGTCCCGTAGATAAGCCTGACACCCCATATTTTGAAACCAAATTTTGAGCAAAAAGGTGCGGGTTATACACGGGCATTTAGGGTTCTTGACTTGTCGCTTTTCATTTGTGTTTCAGTTTTGTTACTTATTTGTAGACCCTTGTCATTGTCCTGCATGTTTCTTACTCACGTACTTACTTATAATTTGTAGCAAGAGACAAACATGACAGCATCATTTAATCCAGGCAGAAGTCGAATTTTTATAATCCTTGAAATTTTGCAAAAAAACTCCTACTCAGGTTTACTGTCCTGACATTTCAATGTGCCAAAAAAACATTTAATATATATAGTTTTCATTGTGTAGATTTTTTTGTATAGGTCATGATACTTTACTGCGTGTTATTTGGATCTTTCATTTACATTGTACAGTGTTCTTATTAAGTGCTGGCAACTGCCTAAAAAACTGGCTACTTCGAATTTTGAGCGACCTCCTTTGGGGAAAAGGCATAACACGTGTTGAAGAAACCTGAAAGAACAGTGTAAATGATGCAAAGCAATGTAAATAAATATGAAAATGTAAGCTTGCATACACAAAAAGCAAAGGAACAGGCAGGTTTCTTGTTAAATGTTTTCACGTTCAGTAATAAAATTTACTTCCATAGAATCTCTCTCTCAATTTCTATGTATCTGACGCATGTTTTCCAATGCAACCAATCCCTAATCCACCATCTTGTTTTTGAGTGATGCACCCACTACACAATCCATCCCACTATGACTTTCACTTTGGTTCAGTCTGCAGTGATTTCAGTTGGGTTGTCCAATTTATACCTATGGGAAACTTTAAAAAATAATGGATTCAAATGCACCAAAAAGGCTGATGACACAAAGAACAATGATGGGTTTTCTGAAAAAGAAGAAAACTGATAGCAAGAAGGCGTTCAAAACGTTAGCAGTCACGAACATGGAATCATCAATGGTTACAAATGTGCGGTCTCTGAAGGCTGCAAATGTGGAATTGTTACGATCGTGGAATCGATGACTAGGAAAGTCAGTGAAATTCTTGGGTCTTTGTCTTGTTTAAAATTGTCTTTTTTATCAAAAATGTCTTGCCAAAAATGCCTGACATGGCAATTCTGAGCCTCTAGATTTCAAATTATTTTTTCTGAGGGGTCATGCCCCCAGAACCCCCTAGAAGCTAGTGCCTTTGGCACTCAGTTGCTAAGCCGCCTACTTTTACGTCCTAGCCATGTACTCTAAAACTAATGAGAACCCTGATTGTAATTTTCTGCTCATATAAAATTTATGTAATTAAAGTGCACCTAACCCCAAAATATTTTTTTCCCTAAAATAACTCTTTGCACCTGTTCGAAAAGCATTACGCCTTTTTTTTATGAAATCCCCCTCAGTCTTGACTTTTTATAGGCTGTAAAAATTACGAAATCTAGCCATCATCTGGTACACGACCGAGCTAGTGAGGGCATGGGTCTATTCTGGATTTGACATCACAAACTGATTTGCATCTTCTTAAGTCTTTGTAAACATGCATGCAAAGCAGTTTGTGACGTCAAATCCAGAATAGACCCATGCCCTCACTAGCTCGGTCATGTACCAGATGATGGCCAGATTTCGTAACTTTTACAGCCTATAAAAAGTCAAGACTGAGGGGAATTTCATAAAAAAAAGGTGTAATGCTATTCGAACAGGTGCAAAGAGTTATTTTAGCGTAAAAAATATTTTGGGGTTAGGTGCACTTTAAGGTTTCTGGAGTCTCAAAAGATGTTAATTCAAAGTCTAAGTAGATGTTGTGAGAGCCAGTCAAGAAACCTACCTTTCACTCTCTTTCATGAGAATCATTTGGCCTTTTTGCAGCAACCGAAAAGGAGCAGTATTGAGAGCTTCCTGTGCAATGTACACATGGGTTGTGTGGAGTCCTTAAGAATAATAAAAAAAAGAAACAGTTGTGAAGTTATAAACTTAAGCAGGACAACAAAGTGATGTTATAATGCAGGAAAAGGAAAATGATTGACTAAGTTACAAAGTTTATAGAGTTAGTGTGCTGTTCAGGGCTCTTAAAGGTTTTTTTTTCTTCTCAACAAACAACAGATTGTACAGGAATATGAGAGAGCAGTAATGTTCCGTCTTGGTCGGCTGCTGCCTGGAGGAGCAAAAGGACCAGGTATAAAAGTATTTGAAATCCAACACTGTTTAATGTTAGTGGTTATTAGTTTTCTTTTGTTGAAAATAAGTTGGACTTCTCCAAGCGACTACTTCTTGTAACAAATTCTTTAGTCAAATCACTGTTGTGTGGTTTCCCCCACCACTATTACCAACATTTTGGGTTGTCGACACTTCCAAGACAACATTTCAGTTAACAGAAGTTTGTTATTCTTGAAAAAGTACTTATTGTTTCTGGTAATTTTTGAGGAACAGTTTAGCTTACTTAATGCATAGGTAAATATGTATTTTTTGCTATTCTTAAATAAGTTGTCCTTGTTAATTTTGAAACAGCAATTTAGCAATATACATATTTGTTTTTGTTTTCCAGGGTTGTATTTTATTTTGCCCTGTATTGACTCGTACCAGAAAGTTGACCTCAGGACAGTGTCCTTTGACGTTCCACCACAGGAGGTTTGTAAATAACTTTTTCAATATCCACCAAGTCTTCCCTGGTGACCAAGTAACATGTTTGTTTTCTCTGTTCCTTACCTCATGTACCCCTGTGGCTTGAGAAAACAGTTGAAAGTCATGAAAATAGGTGTTGCGATAATTTCCAAAACTTTCCTATTGAACAGTGAGGTAGCCAAAGGAAACATAGCTAGCATAATGTTTTAGTCTTTTAAGGTGTATTTTCAGTATCTATATAAGAACTGGTAATTAGAAAAGCAGCCAGGGATCTCCTTCTTCAGCCAATCATTGGCAAATTGCACATGACATTATGCTGTCACAATATATGTATATATATATAAAAAATATATATATATATATATATTTTTTTGTGTGTGTGTGTGTGTGTGTTTTGTTTTGTTTTGTTTTTGTTTTTGTTTTTGTTTTTGTTTTTGTTTTTGTTTTGGTCAAAAAGCAAGCAAAGCTAGCAAAGCCTTTGATATAATCCTTTCTGGAAGGTACACTTGTTTGTGGCACTGGTATTGGGGAACTTAATCTCTTGAGAAAGCCTGAACAAATGTGATTTACCATAGACTGAATATTAACCAAGAGCAAGATTAGTAATAAAAAATTTGGAAAACAATCAAATTGCAGCTGCTAAAAAATATGTATGTTATGGAGTCATATTGAATAATACAGCTGCTTTGCAATTTTTTGTGCCTTTTACAAAATTTGTTGGTTTTTTGTTTTGGGCACTGTTAACTTGCTATTGAAAGGATTAACAACTTATTCCACAGAACAATTATTTTTGGTTCAGGGCTTTAATATGCCTAAAACTTGTCTTTTCAATTTTTGTAGATTTTGACCAAAGACAGTGTGACTGTGGAAGTTGATGCTGTGGTGTACTTCAGAATCTATGATGCCATGACATCTATTACAAATGTGGAGAATGCCAATCGCTCCACTCATCTGCTTGCTCAGACCACCTTGCGAAACGTTCTGGGAACCAAGAATTTGAGTGAGATCTTGGCTGACCGGGAAAGCATTAGCCATACTATGCAGGTATGAAGATGTAATTTCTATTTATTGAACTTGTTTAAGAGATAACTTGGAAAGTGATGCATGAATAAAACAAATTTCTTGTGACTTATCAGCAAGGGTCTTTTAAAGCAATTGACAATAAAAACTAATGGTAAAAATTCACAACGTTTGGACCGCTCTTCGGTCATTATCAAGCGAAATGTTGAGAATAAGAATTTGCATAGATATATTAATATAGTGACAAAGAGGTAAAAATATGTAAGAAATATGTATGAAGTAAAAATATGTAAAAGTATGTGTAAAAAGAATATACAAAGAAGGTGTTAAAACAATAAAAAGCATGCAAAACTAACTATATAAAGACGAATTATTTAAAAACCCTCGCACAGATCGAGTTGGACTGTACATTGAGACTTGGTCTCAGTTCATGAATAAAAAACATTTCATAAATGAGGCAGTGAAACTTGTTTTTACATTTCTTCAGAATTTTGAAATTCTTGTTGAGATCCTTAGGGGCCAGAGAATGTTCCATGTGAAAATGCTTGCCAATAGATGACGACATGTTCTTGTGCTCCTCGACGCGTTGACGCAAGTGCTGGCATGTTAAACCAACATAACCTGCATCACACAGGTCACATTTAAAATGGTAAACTAGGCACTGTTGGTTTACGACCCGCGGCTTGACTTCACGTAATTTCAGGTCTCGCTCAATTCTGTGGCTGACAAAAACGGGTTGGATGGTGGGGTTAATTTTCTGGCTAAGGTCTTTCAGTTGCGTGCGAAGAATATCAGCTGAGGCTTGGTCTTTGAACGGTAGAACAACACGAATGGGCTCTGGACTATTGTTCTCCATTGGCGAAGGAACAGGTTGTTCAGTAGCTTTGATGGCAATGAAGCGTGTAATGGTGGAATTTATTTGCTTATCTAGGTATTTAAGACGGGAGAACAACAACTTAAGACGATCACATTCAGAGAAGTAGGCCCAGTTAGAAGACAGTCGAAATGCACGATCCAGCGTAATTTTCAGTAGGCCGCGTTTATACTGATCGTCAACATGACTCTTGTAGTGTAACAAGAGACCGGAGTTTGTGGGCTTCACATATACCTTTGTCTCAACGTGGGTAGATTTGTTCAGCAATTGTGTTCCGAGAAACAGAAGCATGCAATTATTTTCTATCTCCGTGGTAAACTTGATCGAGGAGTGGCATTGGTTAAGAGTCTCCAGAAAGTTGTTGGCTGATGTTTTGTTAAGCATGATGGTAAGTGTGTCATCCACATACCTCCTCAGTCCTGTAGTAACTGGGCATCTTTCCTTCGCGATCCAGGGTTTCTTCAATTAACTGCACACAAAGGCATTGGCGAGTAAGGGCCCAAGCGGGGAGGCCATGGCTACCCCGTCGGTCTGTTCATTAATAGCTGGCCGTTGAACAGGAGAAGTTGATCTTTTGTTGCCCCTTCTAGGAGATTGACCTAGGTCCTGCTTACTGAGATTAAGGTGGTGCGTTTCGTTAAACCAGTTTAACCATTCGTGTTGTTCTACCATTCAAAGTCCAAGCCTCAGCTGATATTCTTCACACGCAACTGAAAGACCTTAGCCAGAAAATTAACACCACTGTCCAACCCATTTTCGTCAGCCACAAAATTGAGCGAGACCTGAAATTACGTGAAGTCAAGCCGCCAGTGGTAAACCAACAGTGCGATTAAACCAACATGTGACCTGTGCGATGCAGGTTATGTTGGTTTTACGCGCCAGCCCTTGCATCAATGCGTCGAGGAGCACAAGAATGTGTCGTCATCTATTAGCAAGCATTTTCGCACAGAACATTCTCTGGCCCCTAAAGATCTCAACAAGAATAAAATTCTAAAGAAATGTAAAAACAAGTTTGACTGCCTCATTTACAAAATGTTTTTTATTCATGCACTGAGACCAAGTCTCAATGAACAGTCCGACTCAATTCGTGCGAAGGTTTTTAAATAATTCGTCTTTATATAGTTAGTTTTGAAATTATGAATATAATTGTGAAATTCATATATTTGAACTGCGGAATGAAGAAATAAATGTAAAGGAGATCCTCGCAGTTGCTAACAAGCCAACTTAACCAGTTGGCTTGTTAGCTCAATTGGTTAGAGCGCTGCACCGGTATCGCAGAGGTCAGGGTTCGAATCCCGGCAAGCCTGATTTTTTCAGGCTTTCTTTTCGCAACTGCATAAGTTGCGTTAGCAACTGCGGGATCTCCTTTACATTTATTTCTTCATTCCGCAGTTCAAATATATGAATTTCATATATTCATAATTTCATCTTCATCTTTCCCGGGTATATTACGAACCAATTATTTAATGACCAGCTCCCAGTTGGCTTGTTAGCTCAATTGGTTAGAGCGCTGCACCGGTATCGCAGAGGTCAGGGTTCGAAACCCGGCAAGCCTGATTTTTTCATGCTTTCTTTTCGCAACTGCATAAGTTGCGTTAGCAACTGCGAGGATCTCCTTTACATTTATAGTTAGTTTTGCATGCTTTTTATTGTTTTAACACCTTCTTTGTATATTCTTTTTACACATACTTTTACATGTTTTTACTTCATATATATTTCTTACATGTCACATATTACAAAAATTGTCACTCTTTGTCACTTAATGGGCAATTTCAGAAAATATCCATACACGACGAAAATATCCATACACGACGGACGGCTTCAATATTTTAACCCCCCCTTGCCTTCGGAAATTCCAAAATGCGTTACCCCCCCATGCCCTCAGAATTCCATAATCGTTAACCCCCCCTCCCCCTCGGAATTTCCCTTTTTTCCTCAAACCCTTCGGAATTACCAAATGTGTTCACAAAATGCCCAACTTGGGCTATTTTACGTCAATCGGTTTCACATCACTCCACTTTTGTGGGAAAAAATTGGAAAAAAAAAAGATTTCTGCTTACCTTTGTGCAACAGCTACAACCTACTGAAATTTTACATTATACCAAACTGCTACAGAACATTAAAATAAAAACATTGTGTGATATAAGTTTGTACACTCGGAAGATATTACGATCGAAGGCGATCGCGTGCTCTGACACATCCGCCATATTGAATTTGAGCCTGCAGGGTCAGCAGTTGCGCCCAATCCAATTTCTTGCTGGGCATATTTTTGTATTTTTGTGTCTCTCTCAAAGTACAAAATCAAGCAGGCGTTCCTAAATAAAGAAGCAAGGGACTGGTGCGAGTTTTCGCCGTCCAGCCGACGAGAGTGATGTTTACTGTACATACGCGAACAAAGATCTGTTCGTATTTTATTAATCTGAAATTCATCATCAAGAAATTCATGAATTTGATGTACAACCCAAGTTTTATCGGCTTTCTTCAACACATGCCAGATCTATGGATGCTTCTCTTGTATCCTGCACTTTCGCGGTCGTCATCAGTGTCGCGTCATTCGGTCGTGCTTCATTTACGAACTGGTAACGTCCACAAAATTTAAAGTTTTAAGCCTTCAGAATTCCAAATGTAAGTACCCCCCATGCCTTCAGAATTCCAAATGTAAGTACCCCCCATGCCTTCAGAATTCCAGTTCAAAGAACCCCCCCTTGCCCTCGGAATTCCAAAAAGCCGTCCGTCGTGGTGTATGGATATTTTCTGGAATTGCCCAATATATATCTATGCAAATTCTTATTCTCAACATTTCGCTTGATAATGACCGAAGAGCGGTCCAAACATCGTGAATTTTTACCGTTAGTTTTTTTCTTGTGACTTATATATACAGGTTAGGCTTTATGTACTTGCTGTAAAATAATTAAGGTTTTGGTACAAGAGCCTATTGTAAGGTTCTTTCAAAACTAGGCAACAACAAATGGGAAGTAAGTGACAACACACACAAATGAATAAAAGAAAATGGGGCAAACTCTCCCCTGTCTGGGATAATTTAGTCTTTGGTAACAAAACTAAACCATTATTTGCGGGCGTTCATTGATGCGAGGACATAGTTCTTATTTTTCAAGTGAACTAAAACAGCGTGACTTAATTATAATGCCCCTTTAAGCTCCTCAAAAGTTAGGAAGGTGCCGTCCGGGTTAAGAAGATCTCTAATCGATTTGATACCTTTCGAGAACCATTTCTTATTGAAAAAAGGCTTTCCACCAATCAATATTTCTTTGTTATTGTACAAAATCAAATCCCTTTTGCACGTTTCATCCTCATAAAGGGACTTGAGGATGGAGAAGAAAGATAGTATGTCTGTAAAAACGCGGTAAGTTTTCGCAATATTTTACATCATAGTTGCAAGTAAGTAAGAAATTTAATCCTCCAAGTTTACTGAAAAAGTGGACTGGAACAGTTTTCCAGTTTGCCTGCCGTTCTTGTAAAAGCCTGGAAATCCACGCAAGCCTTAAAGCTTTAATCATGGTCTCAAAGTCAACCATGCGGAGACCACCTTTCTCATAATCCTGATAGAGTCCTTCTCTTTTGATTTTGTCTCTCTTGTTCTTCCACAAAAACCTGAAAATTTTACTTTTGACAACATTTATAACTTCCGAAGGTACATCAATATTAGTGGCTGAATACACCAGTGACGATATTCCCATAGTCTTGATTATGAGTGCTTTACCAAATAGCGTAAGGTCCCTTGAGCACCAGATGTCGAGATTCGATTGTAATCTTAGTTTGAAGTTTGAGATTAAAGTTCAATTCATTGTTTGCTTTCTCATCATAAGAGAAGTGAATTCCCAAAATTTTTGTAGGGCAATTAACCCATTTCAGATTAAGAGGTTTGTACTTCACCTAGCTAGCTTTGACCATTTCCCAAGCCACATGGCTTTTGTTTTCTCTATATTTAACTTAAGACCCGAAATCTCCCCAAATTCCTTAATGATGCGTAGACCATTTTCTACAGACATCAAGTCTGCACAAAAAAGGTTAGTGTCATCGGCAAATTGACATAACTTGATTTCATTTCCGTACAGTTGATCGCCTTTAACCTCGTTGCTTTGCCTAATTTTTGTGGACGTTAGCTCCGTGGTTAGAATGAATAAATAAGGAGAAAGAGGGCATCCTTGTCTCACACCGGACGTGGGTTTAAACCAATTTGTAGCCAAACCGTTGTTGATGACTGCACTTTCTATTTCAGTATAAAAGACTTTTACCCAGTTTCTTAAGCTATCTCCAAAATTATAGCTCCAAAGCATAATGAATGCATGACCATTCTAACGTATCAAAAGCTTTGCGAAAATCCACCAATAACAGACTGCCTGATAACTTTTCTATTTTAGTCATCTCCAGTACGTCGCTAATCAACCTTATATTTTCACCTATGTATCTGTCTTTGACAAACCCTGATTGGTCCGGGTGTATAATTACAGATTGCAAAACCGATTCAATTCGCCTAGCAATGGTTTTAGACGCAATTTTGTAATCCACATTTAAGAGAGTTATAGGACGCCAATTTTGGAGTTCTAATAGTGCCGCGTCTTCTTTCGGTATCAGGTTTATAATTCCTCTACGCTGGGAAATTGAAAGCTTGCCAGTTCTAAAGGCAGCGTTAAAGCTTTCTATTAAATCCTCCCCTAGAAGATCGAAAAATTCTAAGTAAAATTCCGCGGTAAAACCGTCCTCCCCTAGAGACTTGCCATGTTGGAACGTTTTCAGCGTTTCTTTGCACTCTTCGTAAGTTAATAACCCTTCCAAATTAGCACTTTCTTCGTTCGTAAGGCGTGGGGTCTCTAAATTCTCATTAAAGCGGGAGAAAGACTCAGGCGTTACGTCAATCTTAGAAGAGTATAGATTCTTATAGTAGGCTTCGATTTCGGCAAGGATTTGTTCCTCATATAATTGCTTTCCATTTCCATCTTCTAGCTCCGTAATTATACCCTCCTTTTATAATTTCTTTTTTCTAGATTAAGGAAATATTTCGTTGGACGCTCACCATGCTCGATCCAAATACTTTTGCTTCTAAATTTAGCCCCTTCACCTTTGTCTTGATACAGTTTTTGGAGTTCATTTTTGAGCTCCTCGTACTGATCTAGTCACGGGCTCACGTTCTGTAAATCATCACTATTGCAAATAATATCATCAATGTTATTCACCTGTTGTTTGATGGCAAACTCTCTACTTTTACTCCAATTTGCTTTTCGTTTTGCAAAAGAAATGGTTGTAGATCTAATTTCCATTTTTAAAAGTTCCCAAAACAATTGTTTGTCTTCGACATAACAATACTCTTTCCGAAAGCTTTGGTACATGTTGCGAATTTCCTTGACAAAATTTTCGTCACTCAAAAGCGTATTGTTAAATTTCCAGAAACCAGGGCCTCTGGGGGATTCTTTTGTCCAGGCTAACGATAAGTGAATTGATTTATGGTCAGGTGCAATCAAGCTTAGAACGTCTGATTTACGGACATATTTTATGAGACCCATAGCTATCAGGAAGAAATCGATTCTGGACTTTACATTGAGCGCCTTTGATACATAGGAATATTTGTTTACATTAGGGTGCTTAACACGCTGAATGTCCACTAAATCGAACATTTCCATGGTAATTAAAATCAAGTTTCTATACATGGTCGGTTTCCATTGAAGTCGCCCTCTTTTGTCTTTTTTGATAGGGCACAATTCCAATCACCACCTATAATAAGGGCTGTGAGATCTGATTTATCAATAAGAAGGCTATTGAGTTGTCGGATAAACTCAAGTTGGTCGGCGTGGTTAATTGGAGCATAAATATTGCAAAGTGACAACTTTAGGTCGTTTAATATCAAAGTAATCAAGACTATTCTACCCGAGGCGTCATTAAAGTGGCACTCCATTTTGTCCACTTTGACACCTGGATCAATCAAAATACATACTCCTCTGCTATGCCTAGAGCCATGCGAAAAAAAAATTTCACCGTCCCATTCTTTCCTCCAGGCAGACTCATCGCTACGAACAGAATAGGTTTCCTGAAGAAAATAAAAAGTAGCTTGGTAATCTTTAAGGTATGAAAAAATACTTCCCCTCTTTGCAGAATCTCTAATACCTCGAACGTTTAAAGACACTATTTTACACATTTGCCGATTGCTCATTTAAGTTAACACGGTAATTGGGTTTTTAATGCAAATAAACTAGAAGCGTACACACACACACACACACACACACACACACACACAAACACACACACAAACACACAAATTTATCAAGATGTAGGGTACTTACCCTCCTTCCGGCTTTTGTGACCAAAAAAACCCTTCCCCCTCCTCTAAACGCAATAAACCGTAGTATAAAGAGTCCGAAGGAAAAAAAGGAAAAGGAAAAACAAAAAGGAAAAAAACTGGGTTAACTGATCAGAGTATGAGCGATTACTCATTCACTTAATTAAAGGTCTTTGAAGTCATCCTCTTCACGGATTCTTGTTGGCGACCCATCCGGTGAGGTTTTGACACATACTTTGCCATCAATGGTCCAGATGTTGTTAATAGTTCCATCTTCCCGCATTTCTCTTCCTGTAGCAACCAGTTTTCGACGATATGCTGTTAAGTTTTCGTTGATGTAAACACGATTTACCCCTGCAGAGGCAGCATTAGAGAAGCTTGGAAACACACTCGCTATTCGGATGTCTTTTAATTTCGTTCTTTCCTTGTATGGTCTTGTTTTAACCTTATGACTAACGAATTTGGCGATGATGAAAGTTTTTCCCTTTCTTCTGATCGAGCTTATGCGAGATTTCAATATCACTAGCGGACATTTCAACATTTAGCGCTCCGGCCAATTTTAACACTGCTTCTTCGGTGGATGAATAAACGTTCTCGGGTAATCCGTGAATTTTTAGGTTAATATTATATATTTTAAAATTTTGGTAATCTGTAGATGTTATCAATTCTCCTCAGTCAAAAGAAACCTTTTTTGCAAATATTGTTTAAAGAGTTAGTTTTTTTTTGCACTGTGCCTTTTCTTGCTTATTTTAATTTGCTTAATTTTGTAAAATTGATTGTCCCGTAATAACTCTTTGTGAGGCTAAAATTTTACAAAAATATCCAGTGGTTTTCTGTATAAAAAAATAGCTGATCAAATGAGGTACATTTACCCTTACGCACATTTCTCAACAGTCATCTCTGGATGAGGCCACTGATCCTTGGGGTGTGAAAGTGGAGCGTGTGGAAGTGTAAGTCAAAATTATGGTTTGAATTTATTTGATGCAATTGCTGAACAAAGCTCAGTGTATTCATTTAAATAAAGTACTTTACCCTAAATAAGTACTATAATGCCTACAAAATAATTATGTGACTTGGATTGATTTTTTTTTTTGAAAACTGAGGAATAAGAAGCATCAATAAAAAATAGCATATGTTGCATTTTTGCAGGTAACATAAACTATGCTGGAATAACTAGGAAATCAAGTATCAGAATTCAGCCTCCCTTGTTTTCTGACTTCCCTGTTAAGCAACCACTTAGGCTTGATATGTTAGGCATCACTTATGAGAGGCTGAACTGTAGTTAACTTGTCTGCTGTTAAAAGGAGTAAGTTAACAGGATTGTTAGGTTCCCTGTGGTTACTAACAAGTTATATGTTTTGTTGGTGTGTAGGAAGGATGTTCGTCTTCCACAACAGTTGCAGAGAGCCATGGCAGCTGAAGCTGAAGCTGCACGTGAGGCTCGTGCCATGGTACGTTGCGTGGACCCGAAATTGAAGGTCACAGTACTCCATGAAAGCACAGTCTACAAAAATAGCAAATTATTAGTTGTGGTTTATTTACATTTTATCATTGAGAGGCTCTTGCATACCCATCATCATTCTTCCAAAGACAGCTATCTCAGTGTATTTACCTTGAGCAATATTTTTTGTTTACATTTCAGGTGATTGCTGCCGAGGGAGAGAGGAATGCATCCCGTGCACTGAAGGAGGCGGCTGACATCATTTCAGAGTCACCCTCCGCACTTCAGCTGCGATACTTGCAGACGCTGACCACCATCTCAGCTGAGAAGAATTCCACTGTGCTTTTCCCTCTTCCCGTGGATTTCCTGAGCAGATTCCTGCCAGAAAGGAAGGGATGAAGCCCTGTGTTACCAGAAAACTGACACTGTAGAATCTGTAGATGCTTCTTTAATGCTCTTATCATTATTATATAAGGAAGAAATAATATTGCATTAGTTTTCAATCTTGCTCTAACTTTTCCTTTCAGGAAATACAGTGACAGCCCTTATGACCATCATCATTATGACCCGTCATTATCATAGCTGAAAAAATGGCAAGACAGGCACTTTTTCAGCTGAAAATTCCGCACATTTTTGAACTGGTTGGTGGTTATATCTGCAGTTTCACTGTAGTTTAAACTTTTTTATGCCTTCCTGTTGAAGGTAAATACTATGTGCATTCTGGGCTGTGGTGACCTAACCTCAGGCCCAACTCAGTCCAGGAATAAGAGTGCTAGGGAAGAAACAACAGCTGCAGTAGTGGTTTAAGTGTAGGCCCACTGCAAGGTTGTTCTCTATTTAAACAGTAGAGTTCTTCTGTCAAAGGCACTATTGTCTGATAGGTTACCTGAGGAAATTTGATGTTCACAACAAATGCTATGTAAAGTTTGAACATCAAATTTCGGAGGGAACCTATCACACAAAGGGCCTGAGACAGAAGAACTCTATTGTGTTTATTGTACAATGCTAAATCTTGAGTGAAAATTGGAGAATGGGCACTATTTGCTGATAGGTGCCCGAGGAGGAGAGACACTATTGCGTCGTGTGATCCATTTCCACCAATGGGAGCACACCAAAATGTAGCGTTGTACTGTAGCATCTCATATTTCTTACAATAGGAAGTTTAACTGGAGGTTGGGAAGATGATTTGTTGAATTTTTTCTTCATTGTGATTTGTTTAAGAGTCTTTTATTTGGCAGGACTATTAAGCTCAATACATGGTAACATAAGTGAATACGTGTAGTAAGATGCGCTAATATTCAGGGCCCGAAATTGCACCTAATACAGCCGCCAATGCGCCTAAATTTTCCACGTTGGTGACCAAATCCTGAAAATTAGTCGCCAAATTGGCAACTAGAATTCTTCGTCACACCCTGCCTGAAGACCTTGTGAATTTCTGAAGAGGTGTAAATCTAAATACGTGGCAGTGATGGGCATTCAAGCGTGCTAGTTTCAGAAAATCGGCGGTCGCTCCACGAAGGAAATCTGTCGCTAGACACTGTCTTGGATTTCAAGTAGTTACGTTGTATATGGCCCCTTTTAGTGTCCCTTCTCCACATGTGGAAAAGCGAAAGCTCAATGAGTATACAATGGCTGTAATTTATCACAACGGTGAAGAAAGCATTTTAATGCATTTTAATGCTTTCTTAAAAGAAATATAAAGGAAAAGTGCTCGTGTGTTTTGTGGGAGGGCAATTTTGGAAAACTATCACAAGAGAAGTCAATTTTTAGGAGCATTTTTTCCTTGATTTGAAAGGAAAGGTCTTTACGATTCTTCAATTTATACTTGATGAAAATGAAACGGAATTCTGAACCATACATTCATTTTACTTTGAGGCGGATGCTTTGAGAGGATATGCACTGCATGAGGGGGCAAGAGTACTGCAGCGTTTTTGCAGCTGTTTGAGAACCATTTGAATGAATTAAAGCTGGCTAGTTTGGTAGAATCTTTCTTGATAAAATTCATTTTATGTATTTTGGATGTTTGTAATGCACCGCATCATTTAGGATAAAAACTCATGACTCTGGAAGGTCTAACTCTTCAAAATCACACAATAAAACCTTTTTTTTTTTTTAAACTGGTGACTAACTTTTTGGTATTGGCGACTACTTTTAAATATTGAGGAGCGAAGTGGCTCCTTGGAAAAAAAGTTAATTTCATGCCCTGAATATATGTTAATATAATGAGTAAGTATTCATGGTAATTTAAGTGAATAATTTCATTTATTCATTTTAATCTTCCTTATTGAATTTTTTAGCTTTCTCATTGGTTCTTGCACACCGGCAATTGTTGGCAATTGTTGGCACAATTTTCAAAATAGAGATGGTGTAGAAACTTCTGTTGTGTAGTATTAAAGGGGCAGTATCATCAATTCTTAGTGTCACTGTGAAAAGCCAAAAGACACATTTTTATCTTGGAAGCCTAAAAATAATGGTCCAGTAGTATTAAAATGGGTAGTCCAGTACATGGAAATTATAATAAGTATATCTGGATAGCTGGGATGGCCAGGGTGGAAATGCTGTCCGACTTGAAAACTTCTGGCAGAATTTTTCAAGTTTCTGCCCTTGTGCCTCAGATAAATTCTCTAAAAACTAATTTTGGCTTGTTTTTGTTCTGAAAATTCATTTAATATTGTCCCCTTGGTGGTCTAAAAGCAATTCACGTGTGAGCAAGGTCCTTTGACATAAATTAATCAAAATTGTGACAAAGAAGATAGGAAAATCGCCATGAGACTGGCCCTTTAAGAAATGTAATACAATTCTTAAAATATTTACAATGCAGTGCAATGCAATTCTTTGGAAATGGCTATGTCCTGTTGCTATGACAACGCTTCCCTCACCAGCTTGCTAAGATTTACTGTGAAGTACTGGACAGCCTTGTTGTAAAAACTGTCAATTAGAGTTCTTTCAAAGTTGCGTCTGTGCAAGTATCTTCAAGTGGCCACACTTGCAGTGAGTTTTTGGCCAAGACTTAATTAGATTCTTGGCCACTAGTTGGCATTTTAGTATCTGCAAGGTTGTTAGAACTATAGGGTTATGTCGAACAGCTATTCTACACCCCTGGAAGTTGAGTCCCTTATAATATTTCTAAAAACCAAAAAACAACGGCAGCATACCTTTAGAGTGACCAGAAATAGCTGTTTGAACAGCCAAACGTCTAGTTTATACTTGTAAGGCGTGGCCACAGTGACAATGATTCTTGTTTCACTGATCTGTGTTGTCGACTTATCCAAAGTGATGCATCGGGACTGATTCACATAGATAATAACTTTTACTTTCAAGGGTTTTTTCGAGACATATAATAGTCTGCAAAGCTTTCTGCACGGTATGAAATAAAACTAAAGATAAAGTGGTGTGTCAGAGTATTAATTTTGAGTCAAAGGGTTGAGTTAAAGTGTTTTAAAAGTGTTCTGCGTGACTAGACCAAAGATCTGTATACAGCCAAAAGGGTCGAGTACTTGGTCTAATAGAACTCCAATGTTTCTTAAAGGGCGGGAAAGAGATCAGCTTTAGACAATTGCAAGGAGCCATTCTCTGTTGAATCACTTTCATTCTTTCCCAATGAGAAAGATTTTGAATTAGAATTGAACCTGATTTTGTTTTCACGTAACGCTATAACTTATAGTCTTCTCTGCGGCCTTGTAAATCGCCCTATGGTGTCTTTTACTTTGTCGTCTTCCTATTGGTTTCAGTTTCTGTGCCTGTAGAGGACAAATACATGACAAAAAAAAAAAAAAGAAATGTTCGCTTTGTGGAGCCCTAGATCAGTTCTTTCTCCGTTGCACCCTCGTCTCCAAATAAAGACATCGATAAAATCGTTACTAAGTGATAAAATCGTTAGTGTTTCGGTTATCACACCAGGCCTTTCAATGAATATCTTTAAAAAGCATTTTTTCACAATTTGAATGTAGTAACGATGCACGAGGCTACGGAAGATACCGTGTCTTGGTCCTTGAAGACACGAGAGTAATAAAAAATTTATTACTTATCATGCGCAAATCAGCATAGGGATATGATCAAATGTGACTTACACTTATTTGCAAGACTGCAATATAACGGAAAAATACTTATTTAAAAGAAGTATAGTAACGAGGAGAAATGACTAATAAAATCCTGAAAATCCTTACATAATTCGCAGGCAATAACGACACTGTAAAAAAAAGGATAAAATTCGTTATTTTTGTTGTCAACCGGTTGTCAACCCGTTTTAGTTTTAGGACTAAATGTTGTGCGAATTTTTTTATTATTATTATTATTTTTAATTTTTTTACGGTGTCGTTATTGCGTGCGAATCCCTGACTGAATGCAAGTGTAAACATTAGTTGGCTGAAGCTGCCTGTTACTGACAAGTCAATATTCAGCCCAGTTTGCATTCGATATGTACAACAGTCCATGCTTTTCAGGACTTTTACGGGAGGATAAACGCCTGGATGCAAACCAGTTGCTAAAACATATATTGTGGATTCTAGTTGTGTTGGGAGGTTGTGGATTTTACTTGTTTTTGATTTGAGAATACATGCCGTGTCTTTAGAAAAAGAGTGCCCGTCAAAATACTAAAGATTAAAAAGGACCGCATTTGTTTCTTTCAAATACACCTGCAGTAGATTTTTATTTGTTATTTGTATAAGCACCTGCACTGCACTGCACTTCAGGGGGTATATAATCTCGTACGCAGGAGAATGGAAAGAGCTGGGATATATTGAAAAGATTTCTTATAGCCTTGATGATTGATCAATTCTACGAAAGTTTACTATGTTCAGGGCAGCGCTAAGTGAGATTAAATGCTATTTCGTATGAAAATAACTTGTTCAAAAAATAATAAGGAGAGGAGTCAGGCCTCTTCCAGGGCCGCACCCAGTTGTAACTGGCAAGCACCCTTTAGTCAGGAGGCTCAGGTTCAAAATATGCTTATTTTTCATTTTCGCTAAACATTTTGAGTAGAAGCAGGAAACATAGCTTAAAATTTTCGTCTTGTCACGCTGATTAAGAATATTGCTGTTTCCAGCTTCAAAACGCAGGTGTTTGGGATTTAAGGGGGTGTTTTTTCCAGAAGCTTGCTCCTGCAACATGGAAGCGAGGCTGAAATGGAAAAGGTAATAAAAGCAAATCAAACACTTCCAAATTGAAAAAAAATCAATTATTTCATTTCCCGAAGTGTATCCTACACAGTTGACATCTAAATTAATACCATAAGAATGGACACGTGAACATAACTGCTCTTGCATGAAAACGAGGCTAAACCAAAAAAAAGACATACCAAGGTATGGAAAATGTATAAAACTGTGGGAAATTCGTCACATAGCGACTTTTTTTTTAAAATACAGTTATTTTATTTCCTTTAATTTGCCGCTAATGATATTAAATGTAAATTTTCTGAGTGACAAACCTTCCAACTTACGAATTTAAAGTAATGTTATAATGGTTTTTTTTTTTCGCTGTCTGCTGACGTTAAAGATAGGAAAAAAACTCCTTGAAAAAACGATATTTTAAAAAAGCATTGCTTAAAATATTTTTCTTACACCGAGGGGAGCATGAAAACGAATTTAGCATCTGAAGGAGGCTCGCACCAGAATGAGGCTTGAATCAAAACGAGGCAAATCTAGACCGCCATTTTGTTTTTCAAAGCAAGACACATACAGGTTGTTTAGAGAAGTACTACAGTGTAGGAAATAAATTAAGTGGCCGTCTCAATACGAGGAATAGAAGGAGCAAGATGTAGAGCCTTTTTTACCAAGAAGACTGAAGAAACACATGTATTAACGAGTTTAGGTGAGTTGTTTTGCTTCATACGTGTGCACGATCGTTGGAGTATTTGCTCCAAAATATTTTGAAGTTAGCAACAATATTTTGGGAATTAGGCAACAATAGCTGCTTTATTCTTATAGAATAGTACCTCTAATGGAATGGAGGCAGCTGCCACACTCTCCCTGGGAGATATCCATGTTGTTGCCAGTAAAGAAGTGGACTGGAAGAAGTGCATCATTTGTCAAGAAAACAAATTTCCAGCAAAGAAGTTCCCCCTATCAAAAGGTACTAGTGTTGGGATTTCAAAAGTGGTTCAAAGTGGTGAGGTGAGAAGTCAGTGGAATGATAGTAGTTATAAGCTGTGCTCAAGCGTAGTTAGTTGTCTTAAGGAAAAAGGTAGCCAAGATGTTTATTGGCATAGGCAGTGCTACAGCGATTTTACGAATAAAGAACACATTCAGCGACTGCAGAATCGAGCATCTATTGCAAATTCAGATGAAGCCATTCCAGAACCGCTCACAGCTGCTTTGAGGAGGTCATCTCTAGATCCACTAGACTGGAAGAAATGCGTTTTTTGCCAGACTGATTTAAAAAAGGTAGCCTTGAACTGTGTCCAGACAATGGAAACCTCAGACAAAATCCTTAAGAATGCGATATTTGACAAAGAGATGAGCTGCAGGTTGGCTGGAATTAGCGACCTCATAGCTGAAGATTGTAAATACCATCTTAAGTGCTATACACGATTCCTAAGAAACACGCAGAAAATACCGCGGGACAACCAAGAAAAAGGAAAAGCCGAGATTACCTGTTTCGAGGAAGTTATGAGTCTACTCCACCAGAGGCTTTCTGAAGGTCACATCTACTCTATTAAAGCTGTGTGGACATACTACTCAAACAGGCTCGAACAGAAGTATCAAGTCCAGTCAGGAATTTATAGAAGTAACAGATTCAAAGATAGGATCCAGGAGTTTCTTGGCGATACTGCATCATTCATCTCACCGTTGAACCCTTCTCAACCCCATTTAATTGTATCTTCAAATCTTGGCGAAGCAGCTCTCTGTTCTCTGCTAACGGAGCCAAATCTGAGCCTACAAACAGAACATGGGTCATGTAATGATGAACTTTACAATGATGCCATTGAAGACATAGATGTGGAAGTTGAACTGTTGAGTTGGCTGTATCGGGTTGCAGTACAGGTCCATCACGATGTAAAATCCGCACCTACTCATGACTGTATTGGTAACATCAATCAAGAGAGTGCCGAAGAAATAGTGCCGGAAAGCTTGTTTATTTTGACTTCGCTCTTGTGTACTGGATGTCAAAGAGAGGAAAACAAAGGTGATGCGGACTTGAAAGCTCGCGTGTTAAGTATCTGCCAAGATATCGTATTTTTGGCATCGAGGGGGCGTAAGTTAACACCAAAGCATCTTGGCTTGGGACTAACTGTTCATCAGGCAACTCGATCAAAAGAGCTTGTACAGCTTTTGCATGGAGCTGGCCACTCTGTTAGCTACGAAACTGTTCTCAGAATGGACAACACAATCGCAAATGATGTTCTTGAAAGGTATAAAGAAAATGGAAATATCTTTGTGCCTCGAAACTTTGCCGACAGCACGGCCACGTACACCCGCTATGCTGTTGACAACATCGATATTAATGAAGAAACCCTGAGTGGCATGGGTACTTTTCATGCAACTCAATCGGCAGCTCTCCGGCGGAAGGCCGATGGGGAATCAACAATGGATATTCAAGTAAGTCCCCAATCAGCTAGGCGTCTAGATTTGGAAGTACCATCGGAGCTACATGAGCTCAGTGAGATTTCGCTCGAAAACAAGAAACCAGAGCCAGTGATAGAAGAACCAGTCGAAGAGGGATGGTACACCCCAATACAGGAGAAAATCGATGAATCGTACAAGAAAGAGCTTGCCTGGATTCTGGGTCGTTTAGCTCAACAACAGCCTGAGTTGCAGAAGCTTCCAGGATGGTCTGGGTTCAACCAATTGTTGTCTAATAATGACCCCGAGGTTACTATCGTTGGTCCACTACCAATTCTGAATGCCCCAGCCCATGAATTTGAAAGTCTGTGGACAATCATTCTAAGATGCCAAGCGATGACGAGGCTAAGGAGTGGAAAGTATACAGTAGTAACAATGGATGAAGGGTTGTACAATAAAGCCAAGATGCTTCAATGGGCAAAGATGGAAGAGTTAAAAAGTGTTGTTATCGTACTTGGGGGTTTCCACACCCAAATGACATTTACCAAAGTCATTGGAAAGTACTTAGAGTCGTCTGGCATCTCAGACATATGGGCAGAGAGTGAGGTGTTCGGAGAAACCACAGCTGAGAACATTCTCAAAGGAAAGCTTTGGAATCGTGTCATGAGGGCTCACAAGCTAAGTTACGAGGCGTTGTGGAGGGTACTGTGGCCTCTGTTGGTATTATGGGCCAAGGATAACGGGAAAGATGACAAACTTGTAGACCTTTCAATGCAGTTGGCATCCAAGTTTGACCAGAGCTCTGAGATGGACACAGCAGCATACAACAATCTCATTGATGAAGTTGGTCAAGTTACAGACATTGTCAGAGAATTTGATGCTACACGTCAAGATGATTCGACATACTGCTATTGGAGGCAGTATATGCACTTGGTTTGTATTCTGCTAAGGTTTACACGAGCCATTCGAGAGGGAACCTGGGAACTCTACCTTTCATCTTTTGCTGAGATGCTTCCCTGGTTTGCTGCGTTCGATCATACCAATTACACTAGATGGGGAGTAATATTTCTGACAGACATGAAGTTGTTACCACGCACGGCGCCAGAGGTGTGTCAGGGGTTCCAGAGTGGTGACTTCGTGACAAAGGAGACAAAACATGCATTTAATCAGATTGCCGACGACCAAGCTCTTGAGCACGTCAACAAGTCTGGCAAAGTAGCAGGAGGGCTTGTGGGAATAACACGAACAGAATCTGCAAGAGATCGATGGTGTCTCACTTATAATGAGAGAGCTAAGTTGTCTGAGGACACAAAAGCGATGTTTGATGTCGGAGCTGAAACAAAGGGTGCTAGTCACAAAGATCTCGGAAAGGCAAGGATGCAAAGAGACGAAGAAGATGTCCTAAAGTTGGTCTCACTTTTCCGTAGATATGATGTTTTCCGTGAAACAGGAAACTTAGTTGTTGTCACAACAGGCGATGTTGCAAGCGAAGAGATTAAGCAAGATTTGCTGAAAGCCGAAGAGATTGGCAAGACTATAGTGAAGGAATTCGTCCAAGCCAGAATTATCAAGAAAGAAATAAAGTTTCATGACAGTCTCAAGCAAAAGAAGTTGAAGACCTTCGAGACTTTGTATTCAGTGCCAGTCTCACTGGATAAAAGCAAGACTGTTGCCGTTAAGGCAGACAGAGATCTTTTGAGAAGAGTAGTAGTTGCTCTAGAATCAGGACGTGACGTTGACGTGGACACTCTGTTACAAAAAGAGCTTTCTCCTGTTCCACTATCAATTGCTACATTGGATGGATGTCTGAGACACTCGTCAGGCAAGTCTGACCTTGGAAACATATTACAACAGAATGTTCATCAAACTCAGCCCCCAGTAAGCCAGTATGAAACATGTACCATTATCGACGGAATGGCAGCCGTCCAGAGCCTTGGCAATTCCCCTGGTTCAAAAACGTTCGGACAGTGGAGTGACAGTTTCACAGCGTATGTTTCATCTCACTTCTCGGACAACTGCACTAGAGTTGATGTCGTATTTGACCGATACGTACAAAATTCCATTAAGGGAGGTGCACGAGAGAAACGGAAAGATGGAAAGAGCAAGGGAATCAGAAGAGATGTGGAGAGCAGGGAACAAAGAATTGCAAACTGGGACAGGTTTATTGTCGTTGAAGAAAATAAGGCCAGTCTTGCCCACTTTCTATCAACCGAAATGACTCAACGCTACGAAGCGCACCCTAGACGTGAGCTGGTGGTTAGTGGAGGTTTTAATGAAATACTCAAGGTGTGGTCGTCTAATACATCAAGAGAGGACCTGCAAGAGCTGTCGTCAGACCACGAAGAGGCAGATACAAGAATTGTTCTTCATGCTAAGCACGCAGCTGCTGTAGGTTACAAGCAGGTGAATGTGTTGTGCCGTGACACAGATGTGCTAGTCCTCCTCCTGGCGCACAGAGAAGATCTATGTGAAGAGATCTGGATGTTCTCCGGTACTTCCCGAAGAAAGAAATACACTCCTGTCCACAAGATCAGATTACCCGAGGAAAAGAGGAAGTCTTTGACTCCCTTTCATGCCATCACTGGTTGTGATACAACCAGCCAGTTTGCCGGTATTGGTAAGCAAACAGCCTGGAAAGTGTTTGACAGTTCACCAAAGGCTGGTGTCTTGGCGGATGCAGAAGCATTTGTATGTCAGCTGTACAACCATGGGACAGATGAAGTAGACATTGACAAAGAAAGAGCAGCAGCATTTCGCAAAGTAAAGAAGAACCTTGATACCCTCCCCCCGACAAAGGATGCACTACATCTGCATATTCGACGTGTAAACTTCCAGTCCATGATATGGAAGAAAGCCAAAGAGCCGCGACCAACCCTGGCAAGACCAGAAGAGAACGGAAGGAAGGAGTTCTTAAGCCGCAATTGACAAATCAAGAGGAAGTGTCAGCATCGTGTTTACAATTAGCGTTCTGTGGTTGTACTCGTGAGGACAGCCGCGTCAACCGGCGCTGTACCTGTGTTCGGCTATCTCTTGGTTGCTCTAAGGGTTGCAAGTGTGGAGACGCATGTAGGAATACAAGAAACAACTCAGTGGAAGCAGATGATGTGTAATGTACTGTAGATAGCCTACATCACTGCAGAAAACATTTTAGCTATTCTTTCTATTTAATGGCCAAACTATGAACATAACACATCTGAGAATCAAACAGTAGTTAAAGATTGTCCAGACTGAAGAAAATAGCCCTTTTGTAGGCAGTGAATAAATATGTTTGAGCGGACACTGTTACAAGATTAACTTTTATTTTGATTGATTACAATCATTTACCCTCATTTGGATATTGTAAGCAAGAATTTTATTCAAAGTGGATAGAAAGTATTATTTTCTATAAATGTTACTGAGAAGAGTCCTACATGTTTTTAAAAACAAAAATTTACAAGTGTCACGTGACTAGTGTGTAGTACCCAGGTGAGATCGTTTCATCATAGGTATCAATGTCATCTAGTCAAAAACACCTTTATAAAAAACTATTACCGATATTTCCATCCGTTTGCCAATCTTATTCGTATTTTGATTACATAGATTGTTACAGCCTCGCTTTCATGCTGCAATAGCAGAAATGGTCACGTGACATGATTTGTGCTATACATATTTGATGTGAAATACTTTGGGGCAATCAAATAAATAATTTGCATCATTTTATGAATTATTTGCCTTGCTTTAAACATCTTTTTCCAGTTCAGCCTCGCTTCCATGTTGCAGGAGCAAGCTTCTGGAAAAAACACCCCCTTAAATCCCAAACACCTGCGTTTTGAAGCTGGAAACAGCAATATTCTTAATCAGCGTGACAAGACGAAAATGTTAAGCTATGTTTCCTGCTTCTACTCAAAATGTTTAGCGAAAATCGTTTTTTTGCTTTCTGCCTCCTGACTACTTTTTAATTCGGGAAATATTTCGAATATTTGCCCGGAAGGCTTAAATCGCGACAGATATAGATAGAGGAGGTAGAGTTTTCTATGATGAAATGTTAACTTGAACATTCAGAAAATGGGAAGATTATTGCCTTTCGTTATACGGGAATAAAAATGCTGTCGTAGTTGTTTTTAAAAAAGAACATAGTCTATAACTACTGTAAGTTTTTGGATAGGCAAAATATAGCAGCCCACATTTGACTTCAGGTCCTCTGAAATTTCCTGCTACTCAAACATGTTGAGTTAAAACTGATCTTAATCAGAAGAAATGAAAGTGGAAACAATCTGGAAGACAGGAATGTTTGCCCTTCATGAATTGTAACTTTTCCATCTTCGTCAACGGAACTGAGATCTCTTCATTTTTGCCTTGGCTGGACCACCCACCCCACCCCTCCTCCAAAACGTGTTTCAAGTCACACCCTCTTGATTCAATAACCTTTGAATGCAGAGGTCCACACGACGCGTAATTAAACCGCACTGGTTCGGTTTTGCTGGATCTCTGGCGTAGAGATGCTGGAGCCAGACGTCACTCGAAGTGTAATTGAACAAAACTGAATGCAAGGCTGGCACTACGGCAAAGGACTGATTTATTTAAGGCCAATATTTCGGCTAACAAAATTAGCCTTCCTCAAGGCCAGAGCTATACAGAAGGAAATTTTCACTGTTTCACTGTCTCAGCTCATGAATCAAAAACTTTGATCCCGAATTCCAGATATGTGGCTTTAAAAATTTATATTTATTGTCTCATAATATTTAAATATCAACAAAGATAAAGATCAGATAGCTTATTTATTGCATTTCGATCCAAAAAAGACACTTGGGCACAATCTCACGCGCGCGATCTTCCGCGCGGGGGATCGCGGGGGATGTGGTTGCTGCGGTGAATGTGATTGGCTGTCTGATGACACTGCTCACGTGACTTGTAGCTGCGTTAGAGTTTGTTTCGTTTACAACATCGATTTGTTGCGTTGCTGGCTAAATAACAAACCTGAAAAATGGCCTCAGAAGGTAAGAAATTGTTGCATTTTCAGGGAAATGATCGACAACTATTACAAGTTTATAAAAGAAGAAATTTGAGAGCGATTTATATCGTTTATGGGAGTAAAAGGATTTAAATTAAGCTTAGAAGAAATTATATTACGTGCTCTTCATGCATCCAGGTTGCATGTAAAATTGTGACCAAAAAACCGTTTAACTACCAAGGTTTGAAGTAACTTTGAAAGACGTTATATTTATATGTCTGTTTACGGTGTAGTAACTCAAATCATCGAGGTTTCAATTTCGAGTTCAGCTTATGCGCTGCAACTGGGGCGACATGTTTCTTCAGGCTTTTTATTGATTAATTCTGAGGAAAGCACAAATCGCAAAGAATTGAGCTTAAGCTGCTGAAGCCTAAGTTTTTATGTAGTTTTACGAAACTCCTCCCAAAAGATAGAGGCATCATTCAAGTGAAATGCTGACGTAATTTCTTGCAATGTAGTCAGCTAAAGCGTATCTCTTTCTTTTCAAATCATAAAACAGTTCGTGTAATACATAGGAGTTGAGTTCAATTGCGGGAGAAAGTCTAATCTTGCATTTCATGTATATATAGCTACGAACTAGTAAGGGAACTGTTTCCGTTTTAAATAATTTAGCGAAACGAGACAGTCAATTAACTGTCTTGAAACTGATGCTGCACGTTTAAACATGCAAATACTTACATGTAGGTTTAGTGAAATTACCTAATTTACATTTGGTGTGGACTTCATTTAATTTACTCATTTATATTTAATGAAAAGTTACTATTTTCCGTTTCTGACCACAAATTTAATTTGCTATCTGACTTCTTGGGTAAGCTTTTTGTCAGCTAGACTGCAAGGCTGACTGTTCGCTGTAAATAAATTGTGGAGTATCTCTGTCAAGGGACCGTGAAAAAGATTATGCGCAGTGAGCAGATTCCCTTATTTGTTTGTTTATTTGCTAGTGTCTCATGCAAGTGGCAAGTGTTTGCTGCCAGTTAGTTAGAAACTGTGTACATTCTGCTCTAACCTGCAGTTCAAATCACAGAATCTTACTCGGTCAATAAACAGATCAATCACTCTGACCAGTCATGTGCAGTCTTAAAATTTTTATTTCTGTAAATGTTTTGATTGAAGGATTTTATTAATTGGCATTTGTTGATAAATCACATTAGATCCAGATATAAAGTGAAACTTAACAACATGATGCAATAACATCTCAAACAGATCTGAAGTATTTGCGTGTGGAATGGGAATACTTGTAGACTGTAAAATAAGTACATTATTTTGTAAAGTTAATAATATGTAGATTTAGCCAAGCCTAAAAGCGGAGCCCCCCTTTCTGTTTTGTTTGTTTGTTTTTTTTGCCCGCAGTTATTAATTTGTGAAAATACTCTTATTCAAGTCGTTAAATTAAAAAAAAAAAGAAAAAAAACAAAGGGAAAAAACTCCTATCCTCGCTGAGAGCCAAACCCGTGTCGTCGGCGTCTGAAGCTGGATATTAGTCCATTGGGCCATGAGCGTTTATTGTCATCTTTCAAGTTAATTTTAATACTTATTTCTTTTTTTGTGACAAACTGCCTATCGGTATGAGAATGCTGGTGTTTTCCTGGCAAAATGTGTTTGGAATGCCATAAAAACCATGGTTGTGGACAGAAAAAACCAAAAAGCACTAGCTCTGCTATATTTGGCATCGAAACCGCTACGAAAAGCTGCGAACTCAAGCGGTCTGCCGACCGAGTTTGAACAGAGCCGACGAGGCAAATTTGAACTTTTCGCCTGAACTTTATTGCCTAATTTTTTTTGCCTAAATTGAACTTTTCCCCTTCCACCAAAAAGACAACTGAGTATTCTTTTGAACTTTTTTTTCCATTAACAAATTTGTTTTCGACTTTTGTTGTCTTTGCTTGTTTTGCTACAACGTGGGTCAACATGCGATTTCGTACGAAAAACACATGGGATTCAGCACAGGGTTATATCCAGTGTATGAAGTGTATTGGTAACCCTGTGGTATGGACGGACGGACGGACGTACGGACGGTCATGTGACTATTACGTCACTACCAAAATTTCTTGGCTTGATAGGTTACCAAATTTTCTTAGCAATTGAGCTCCACTGACGCGCTAGCGCGCTGGCTCTGCTATTAAATCATGTTCACTGTGTTTTGCCAAGTGATTGTGTGGTTCCAGAGTACTTTGGTCCATACCTCCTCAACAGATGTTTTTGTTTGTTTGTTTTGTTTTGTTTTTTGTCAGATTAAACCCCCCTCCCCACCTGATATTCCACTTAAGCCTTGTACTTTCGTTAACCCATTGACTCCTGGAAATTTTGCCAGAAAATGCCCTTTGAAGCGAGTCGAGCCGTTTTTAGGTTGCTGTCTAGCCAAAAAGAATCAAAACTGTCCAAAATGTTGTTTACAAGTTGAGCACTAGACTAGCTTTCGTTCCTGATGCCAAATTACAGTTTTTGAAGTTCGGGCATGTGCAAAAAGCAAGTTTCCTTGCCCCCTCGTCTTTTACCTTTTGCTTTCTCTCCTGCCCGCTTCTTTTGCTTTTCTTCCCCCATTTTTTTTCTTTTGTTGGACATTTACTAGGCTTCCTTTCGGTGGGAAAGGGTTTTGCAAAAAGTTTGAGGATTGTGAATTTCTTTTGAAGGAAGTATGAATGGGTAGTGGGACAAGATTTTCATTGTAACTTTCCGATGTTACAGTTTTTTTGCATCTTTCTCTGGTCTATTTGACTGAATCGTGCTTATTTGTGTATGGCTTGGAAGATCTCATCTCCCTGCACAAGATAGTCATCAAAGTTGTCTAGGACTGTTAAAACTGATGACGCCACAAGTGGAACAAGGGATGTGGTTAAACAAGGGCGGTTACGGGTGGTTCAGGGGTTAATGTGTTAAGCTTAAAAATCTTGGCCTTCAAGACTCCCTGCCCACTCAGAATTTCCAACAACAATCCACAGGGTCAGTATGGATATTTTCTGGAACCACACACTCTTTTCTTCAAATTGTCAGTGTTTTCTGTAGACCAAAGCTGAATCAGAGTATTTACAGTATGTTTATTTTTTTATAAGAAGGTTCTTTCACATTATTGAAGCTTACAGACAGTCAGCCAAAATGACCATTCTTATGCTAATATAAAGTTGTTGAACAGCACACCATGCTTGCAGCTTTGAGGCAACAAAATTAATATCTTGCTATCTTTTTCAAGGCAATATGAGTTCCAATTTGATAATTTCCTTAAAAGCTTTGCTTGCTAAATGATCCATTGGCAAACTTTTGTAAATCTTTTGAATCTTCTGAGCCTCGCATATCATAGTTTTCTGTATCCAGATTGTGGACAACACAACTAAAACTTGACTTTGCAAGTAGCAACAGGGAGTGTTTGACACCAGCTGCTGTTTCTCAACTTCAAAGCTACTTAATCTTTATTCATGGTTTCACCCTGAATTGTGAAAAGGGGATGATGTATAGTGAAACAACTAATGAATTCAATATAGTTATTTCATAATGGTGTTCACTTTTTATTCTTTGAGGGAATTCTACTCCTCTTTTGACTGTAAATATTGTTAGTGAATTAACAAAATGATGTCAGTTTGTTGTAGATCCACTCGCCATATCTACAACACTTTGACAATGTTAAGACGAAATTTATCATCAATAAGAGGACAGACGCATAAAAAAGTGACGTCAATTTGTTTTTCACAGTAACAAAAAGCCAAAACTGATTTTTTAACGAAGGAAAGAAATGCAGGAGTCAATGGAAGATGCGATTGTTGCAGAATCTGAATTTCATCACTATAGTTCGGAGAATCACAGGCTCGTAAATTAAAACTTTAGTAAGAATAGGCCAGAATTGCTCAACTAACCTGAATCCAGTGAAAACTGTTTGCAAAATAATCCGCTAAAACACGGTTCAGCTTAATTTCATTGACAGCACAAATTCCCACCCATGCCGATTTTTAGGTCTGAATAAACAAAAGTCCTCATCTTTCCGCTCTAAGGTTGCAATCGTTTCTTCAGTTTGGACCCATAAATTTTAGATGATTTCTTCATTTAAGACAGCAATGTCAGATTTGTGGTACAATTCTCGGCTCATCAAGAATGCAGTGCTGAAAAGTTTGACAAAACGTTTGCTGATTGCGTCAGCTTTATGTGTTTCATCCGTCTGTACTGTTATTGACAATAAAAATTAGCCAATCAGTGCTCAAGAATTCACTCAGTTGCTGTAAAATGTCATCTTCGAAATTGATAAAAACTACATTGAGCCTTTTGTCTGATTGCAGTGGCGAGCATGTCGGACGTCTGTGCTAAACTTTGAATTATTGTTTTTCAAAATTCTTTTACTTTAACAGGTTGATTGTAGCTGATGTTGTTTTGCAGAGATATGATGTGGGTTTTCAAACCTGTGATTTTTAAGATTTGCCTGGGAAGTCATCAAGCACCACATTTAACCTGACAAAGCAAAATCAGTTTACTTTGATATACGAGCTACCATTACAAGTATAATAAACTGCTTAGGTTGCTCTTGTTTAAGGGGGCAATGTACGTACTACATGTAGATGCCTTTTTCCCCCAATGTTTTAGCCTTTTTTCTCAATTATTTCGATGAGATTTCATTCAATCCAAAAATGCCATCATGGGATCGTAGTGCGAGCTCCCATAAATCTGACAGAATTTTTTCGTGATTTTTTAAGTGAACGTAAAGAAACAGAAGGTGGAGGGAAATTGATGAATTTTAAGAAAATTTAAAACTGCAAAGAATTGAAAGTGAGTTAAAATTAAAATTTCAAGTTAATAATTAATAGATGGACACCAAAACAGTCCACAAACAACCCAAGTGCTCTCGGGTGGGGGTGGACTGTCTGGGGATGTGTACATAAATTTAATCCCTCTTTTATTTCTTTAAAAATTCACGTATATTGCTGCCTTAAAAAAACTGGGGTCTGTCCATAACAGTGACTTAAGGCGTTAAGCTATTGTTAATTTAATATTAAGCTGCTGTACCTTGTTTCTTCCCTTTTAATGTGCAGGTAGTGAACCACCAAGCCTTGGCATTTGTGACTATATTCTTACAGGTGTATCATTCCTCCTCTTTCTGGTTACTTTTCCACTTTCCATTTGGTTTTGTATAAAGGTAGGAATATTTTACATCGTATGATTGTGGGGCAGTATCAAATGAAGCCATTGCAGAGAATGTTCCAGGGGCCCTGTGTCAATGCAAGCTTAATGTGCAATTAAAGGCCTCAAAATTTTTTAGCTGCTTTGTAAGGTCTTTTTTTCCCTTTCTTTCACAAGGCCAACGATGTGTTTTCCTTTGCAAGATGGTCTTTCTTCTTAATATTTATCTGTGCAATGCAAATCAAGAAATTTAGACCTAAAAAAATTATTATATCATTGCAAGGCAGGGTATGGCTGGTTTATGGAATGTTTGAACTTTTGACATCTTTTTTTTTTAATCATAATCTGACTTCCTTTTAGTTACTTTAGTTATCTTCTGTTATTTAAACTTGAGTCATAAGTTGTTGATAAATAGTATGTTCTTTGAATTTTAAATTTTGCAGATTGTGCAAGAATATGAGAGAGCAGTAATTTTCCGTCTTGGTCGATTGCTGCCCGGGGGAGCAAAAGGACCAGGTAAATCCTGTGCAGGCATATTAATAATATTAATTATAATCATAAAAATGCGAAAGTAATGGAATTTGTTTATGATTTTAGCAGTTTAGATTCATCTGTTACCTTATGGATTTGCTTCTTATGGATGGCAGCTATTTTCAGTGCTCTGTTAGGGCCATTCTGTTTTGGTAAAATCGTGATGTGTTCAAATAATTTACCTGTCGAGTGACATGTTGTATCAGTGTGTTTCCCAGCCACTCTACCTATTCAGTGACTCAATATTAATAAGGGATGCTAGGGGCAAAAGTGCCTTGTGTCAATTTTGAAAATTTGTTGCCTGGTTTTTGTTCTGGTTTGTTTTTTGACAGATTTGGCTTTCTTTTGTGTACAGCTTAAAACTAGAAGCTCATTTTTCACAAAACTGAAAAGCATTTCTTGTATTGTTTTTTTTCTCCAGGGTTGTTCTTCATTCTGCCCTGTATTGACTCTTACCAGAAAGTTGATCTCAGGACAGTGTCCTTTGACGTTCCACCACAGGAGGTATTAACAAAGCTACTTGATTTGTGCACACTCTATGTTTGTGGCATTGTTATGTTACTGGTTTAGCCTTGTAGATACAGGTAACTGCCACCTGGTTGGCTCAATCGGTTGGGTACCAGACTGTGGAGCGGTAGGCCCGGGTGCAATTCCCGGCCAGACAAACAATCAGGTTCTTTAAATAACTGAAGAGAAAGTGCTGCCTTTGCTCTGACATCTGCAAACTGGTTAGACTTTCTAGTCTTCTCAGATAAGGAGGATGAAAAACTGTAGGCCCTGTCTCCAGGGTTGTCCACAGCTTTTCAAGTAGCTGGCAAACATTTCTAAGTAGCCGGATAGTGATTATCGAGCATTGAAGGTGATCCCTTCTAGGGGGGTCTGGGGGCATGCCCCCCACGAAATTTTAACATTTTAAGTCCCCAGAAACAGAATTACCTTGATTCTGAGCACAAATTTCCAATAATGTCAGTTCCAAAAGTAATTGTAACTTTTCAATTTTATTTGTATAAACTCATGTCTTCAGTGGTTTTCTACATGTAATTTCCTGAACTCAACGTAATGAACTAATAATCGTGTATCAACCAGATTATTTTAAACTCATTTCCGTCACGCAAGAAAGAGGCAAAATTGACCACAACGGATGTTTTATTTAATATCTCAACTGGCATTTACAGCAATGTGAGCTACAATATCTCATTTGAAAGGTGATGAAATGAGCTTCTCAGAAAAAAAAAGATCTCATCATAAAGACACATACTATTTCTGAAAAAAATCTTACTTAACATAAAACAACCTAAATTAGTCATATAATTGAGGAAAAAAGTAAATTCTTCCAAAATGATGATGTAATTGTATAGAGATATTAAAAAGAAAAATGTTCCATATCATATCAGCAAAACATCCTGAAAATTTGGCTGAAAAAGAATAGAACTGAAATTAGTTATGATTTTTTATCTCAACCATCCTAGGAGCATTTCTCTGTGGCAACCACATAATCGCCTCAGCGGGGGATTGAATTACGCGTCCCTCTTCGCTCGACCAAAATCGCTAAAAAAAGGTTTCCTCCAAAATTATTGCACTTTTCACTCTCAAATATGAATTTATAGACATATTTTATGATATAGGCAAGAATTCTGAAGCAGGAGGACGACACGAACAGCGTATCTTCGCATTTCAAGAACATATTTTCAACTGCATCACTGTTGCAAAACCTCGTGTTGGAAAGTTTATTGATTGCTTACCTTGATTCTTCGCTCTGATTTTCGAGCTGCCGCTCCAAATAACACTCTTTGTCACTTGAATAACCTTCGAGCTCCTCATCGGAATTCTAAATCGTGCCGGAAATGACTCCTGAATTGATAAATTCTACTCAGAATCTCTTCGGGGCGGATGCCATAATATGAATTATTGAACAATTATTGAACAATCAAAATGTTATTTTAAAAAATTCATCATGTAGGGATCAGTAGCACAATCACCATACCCAATCCTGTAACATGCCTTGAAAATACAAAAATAGATATTTTTGGCCCAAATCACTTATTTAGGTTTATTTTACCCTGAAAATGGCTAATCTTGCTGTTTTGGGGAAAAATATTACATTCTTTGCACATTTAATAGCATTTTTAATTTACCCATGATTCCTTGTGGGCGTGGTCTTTTCTTAGATATTCAGTTTTAAGCTCACCAGTACAAGAAAATAGTAAAAATAAAACAACTTTAAACCTGTTTAACCTTTTAAAAGGCATTTCAGATTACATAGAAACATGTAATTTACAGTTTCATAATTTACATGAAACACGCGGTCGGTTTATCTCGAGACACGCGATATTTACAGATTGCTCACTTCCCGGAAAATTAGCCCCTGGAATATGCCCTAAAACCGCCCAAAGTGTGGTATAAGGGGAGGTTACAAAGTGTTTTGGTTGGAGAAGAAAGCATGGCGCGTTTAGGAAGGAAATCGCAGGTTTGGAGACGATCTGGAGTCTTCAATGTCTAGTACACTGTTACGTAAACAAAGTTAAGATGGCGAAAAACGTAGCGACTCAATCTAAAGCTAATATTTCAGCCGTTTTGAAAGCTAGGAGATCGAAGTTGTGGAGATAACTAGAGAATCTTGTGAGCATTCAGATTTGCTCGGTTTTGAAAGCCCACTGTGCTTTGTTTGGATCGGACGGCTCAAGGAAAAGGTAAGTTGGCTAAAACATTATTGCGTAATCGCGTTACAAATAAAACGTAGCGACTTCTTTGAACTCTCATTTCTTCGTTTATATTCAATGCTTTTGATCGATTCTTTCCCATATTAAAACTCAAGTTATGAGCATTTAGTTGATGTGTTTTTATCATCCTAGGTTTCAAGTTCAGCATGCAACGGACAACAACATTCTGAATCTCCACTTTCTTGCAAGCAGCGTTACACGAAGGATACTCCAAAATGATGAATCCTTTTGATTTGTTTTAATAAACATAAAATGCTTCAACTTTGGTCAAATGTATTGTTATTTGTGGGTTCTCATTGGGTGTAATCTGTTTGTCCTAGCGAACTTTATTTTTCATAAAAATTGATTTTGAAAAATTTCACCTGCAAGATGGTGTTACGCGTTACATTCCAAATTTGCCCATATTTCTATCGTTTTTCTTTATTTTCTCTTAAGAATTAACATCCTTTACCCCTTCTTGGTATGGATAGTAATCTACAAAGATAACCAAAGCTGTGTGCAAAAGTCTGACTTTATTGAAGGTCTTGAACTAAAAAAGTAAGCTGAAGTTTATCCAACTACCCCAAGTGGGCATGGTGATTGTGCTACTGATCAGGACACATTTAAGGTATTCCTGGAGGCTAAAGTGACCCTTTTCAAATCGGTTGACTTTTAAGCAGCTTTAAGTTTGTCACAAGTTGAGTTTGTTCGCAGATTTTCAGTTCAAGGGTATTTGTATTTAGCGAGATATAAGCAACTGAAGTTCCGTCTCCAAGGAAAATTTTGCGGGAAAATTACCACAGCAGACGGCTAAGAAATGTAATATTGCGGTTTCGAAAACATCTCCTACAGCGCGTGAATTTGACAGTTTACGATCTCGAGTTTCGATTGCGAAATTGTCACAAGTCACAGACTCTTCGCTTAATACGCCTTATTCACGCTAGTTTAAATGGAATATTACAAGTTACCTTTCTCTCATGAAATACAATTATAGTATTTTGGCGGTAGATGTGTACTGAAGTATATTTTTCTTCTATGAAGACAGAGCAACGCAAGTTTTGTTCGTGACATTGAAATACTAGCCGTCGGCCAGAGTTATCGAAGACAACTTCTTATTACAGGTCGCTGAAATCGCAATCTTGCCCTTTGCAAAATACAACACAGTATTTAAAAATATCTGTCGAAGCTTCATTTTATCAAAAAGAGCAGAGGTTCTTTAGTACTTCGTGGAATAAGTCTGATATTTGCGACACGAATGAATAAATCTGTCAACGCCGCGCTCCATGAGATCGGTTGCCAAGGAAAGGTGTCATTGTTTATGCTGGCGCTTCTGATTGGTTTCGCGGGAAAAATAGCCCACCTTAAAAGGAAAGAGGGACCAAAAAAAGGGCACTATTTTGCGTTTTTCCGCTGGAAAACATGACTGAAGGGCTCGACAACATGGCTGCCGTGGAAAACACTTTGGAGGAAAGCTGTAGACCGATTTTCTTTCGATTTCAGCGTGATTTTGGGCTAAAAAATACGAGTTTCATTAAAGGTGGGGATTTATGTATTACAATATTTATTCTTTGGTTCATCGGACAGACTTGAAACTTGCAGGACTTAAACTAGATGCGTGTACGATGTTTTCTTTGGCAGTACGTCAAATGTTGTCAAATATCAGTCCCGCGATGACTTCGAGAATTCTATAAACGAGCAAAATTTAATTTTGCGGCATAACATCTTTCGAATTGCCTTTTCTGTGACGTACTGCCGCAAGTTTTAAGGTTTTGGTAACATACATAGATCGGAAAAAGCTTTTTGAAGTTGAATGAATTCTCTTTGAGTTATATTAAAAAAATGAAGAACCAAGAATGTTTTGGCCACACCCAAAAGTATCAGATTACAAGAATTCTTTACATACTTTCAGAATAAAACTATTTTTTAACGAATCTACACATAATGTTGTACTGTCTGTGTTAATATGACCAAGTTTCAACAAATATTTCTACAGAATTGGGACATAAAAATAAGTGGCAAAAATGTCCAAATTAGCCTCCAGGAATACCTTAAGTGTCTTAGCCCAAAATCGCCAGGTAATTGGCTACATTTATCAACTTCCTGTACTCCAAATTTGGAGGCAAACGGAAGTAATGCCATTTTTTGCGAATTTTTTATCGTTTCCCGACTTGAGCGTCGGAATTCAAAGACCCTGACGGAAATGAGTTAAGTCAATAAACTGCAATGGGAAACAAGTTTCATTTTCGTATATCTGCGCCAGTAAAGGAACAAATAATTTGTCTTGAAAAACATATATATCACAAACAAAGTAGCCGGCGCAAACAACCCAAGTAGCCGGTTAATTCTGCTGGCTGCCAGCTGTTAGGGAGAAGCCTGCGTCTCACAGTACCTTCACTTAAGGTGGCTAGACCCACTTTTTGACACTAACCATACCTACTCTCTTTGAACATGAAATGCAAAGATACCTCAAACGAAACAGGAAATCGAGTTATACCCATTTGTAGGGTTTAGATTGAAGTTTAAAAATTTCGAGATCGACGTAGCCATAGTAACATGGTGACGTCATTGCTATTTTTACTTTTCCAGACATTCGTTTTCAAAGCTGTTTACTGGACTTGTAGTTCATATAATTGTCTTAAGTTGTACCGATTTTAAACATTTTTTATGAGAGCATTTTCGAGAAATAATTGATTAAAGTTTTTAGCTGCTGTTAACAGACGAACCATAAACAATTCTTTTTGCGTTCCTCAAACTGACATTTATCCTGACCATGCAGGGTTGTCCCTAACAGCCGGCAGCCGGCAGAATTAACCGGCTACTTGGGTCGTTTGTGCTGGCTACTTTTGTGATATATATATTGTTAAAGACAAATTATTTGTTCCTTTACTGGCGCAGATATATGAAAATGAAACTTATTTCCCATTGGAGTTTATTGACTTAAAAATAATCTGGTTGGCACAGAGACACACGATTATTAGTTCATTACATTGAGTTCTGGGAATTACATGTAGAAAACCACTGAAGGCATGAGTTTATACAAATAAAATTGAAAAGTTACGATTACTTTTGGATCTGGCATTATTAGAAATTTGTGCTCAGAATCAAGGAAATTCCATTTCTGGGGACTTAAAATGTAAAAATTTCCTGGGGGGGGGCATGCCCCCAGACCCCCCTAGATGCAGGATTGCCTTCGGTGCTCGATAATCATTTACTTAGAAATTTTTGCCAGCTACTTCAGGGTCTGAAATTAACTTTTTTATGCGAGCGCCAAGTGGCGACTGAAATTTTTTTTCAGTCGCCAGATGGAAAATTCTGGTCGCCAAAAAGTGTCCGTAAAATTGTTGCTTCACAGCGAAACACGAGGCTTTTAAAGACATTTCTTCGCTCAAAACATAGTCTTACTCGTGAACGATCGCAAGAGTCAGACTGCCATGAAAAAAAGGCGATCGTGTAGCTTACATTGTAGTTGAAAAGGAGTTTTTGTTAAATAGATAGCTCCCTTAGTTTGAAGACTGAACATGACGCCACTTCTTCTCACTGTAAAGTGTTATCGAAAATTTGTAGAGCATTTTGTTGAATATTCAATGGCGAAAGGAAAGCCTGTGTTTATGCGATGCGCCCACGGTATGGTTGTCAGATGAAACTGCTGAAAACATGGCGGCTGCTAAATGTCGATTACATTGCGTGGATTACAACTGTTAAGGAGGTCATTTAACAGGAATCTTACCTTCGTTTTTGATCTAAATTATTTTCTATGGAGATTAAAAACTTCAAAAAGACAAGGGGTAAGTTTCTGCTGGAAATCAAACGCGAATTTTTCCATTAAAACGAAATTAATTCCTTGAGCGGCGGTTCAAAACATTAATTAATAAGGCGCTGAAATGTAGTCGCCTCCTGGCGACTAGCCTTGAAATTCTGGTCGCCAACACTCAATTTTCAGTCGCATTGGCGACCAGCTGGTCGCAATTTTGGACCCTGTACTTGAAAAGTTGTGGTCAACCCTGACCGTGGAAATAAAATTTGGGCCTCAAATTCTTTGTAGAGATTTCAGCTATCCTGCAGGAATAGATGAAAGAAATTGCTTCGTCCGATTTCCAATGGTGTGAACGCAAAAAGAATTGTTTATGACATAGCTCCTGGATGTGATTGGACAGATGAAATGGCTCAATCTGTCACAAAGTTGTTGAAAAGATGTCAAAAATTAGTCAAAAACTAACTGAAAACTTTGTTAGAGTGGCAAGGGTAACAGTGCCTAGCATTGTAATTTTCATTCTCACTGACTTTGGCTGTTTTGGCTTCTGTTACCCATAATATTGTATAAAGATTATAATCTACCCAGACTGGACTTTCAAAGATGTTACTAGCTAAACCCTTTGCCCTCTTCTCTTTTTTCAGATTTTGACAAAGGACAGTGTTACTGTGGCTGTGGATGCTGTTGTTTACTTCAGAATCAGTGACCCCACCATGTCAGTCACCAACGTGGAGAAGGCTGATCAGTCAACTCGCTTGTTGGCACAGACTACCCTGCGTAACTTCCTGGGTACCAAGAACCTGAGTGAAATCTTGGCAGACCGTGAGGAAATCAGCAGGGCAATGCAGGTCAGTTGGTGTTTTAATTGCACATCACTCCGTTGTTCATTCGTTTGCATTCAATTTGCTGTCTTATTCTGTTTAAATTTTAAGATCTTACTTTTAACTTTTTAAAGCTCTTCATGGGTCAGCCTCATCTTATATCAGTGATCGTATTAGAGTTAAGCCTGTTAGTTCTGGATACAGTCTTTGGTTTGCTGTTGGAACCAAAATTTAAAACATCATCAACTCTAGGTGACTGCACTTTCGTTGCTTCAGCTCCTAACCTGTGGAATGAGTTAATAACCCATCACACATAAGAATGGCAAAAACTGTTGACTGTTTTAAGAAACTATATTAAAGATGTAAACTATCTTAAGTTTTCAATATGGCTTTTTCCTGTCATTAAAACTCGGTTTGTTAATACTAAACTTGTACACAGTCATGTTTAATTAACATTTATGTAATGATATTTTATTTTATTAAGTAGCTATGCAACTTGATGTAAGGTGCAATTGATCATCATGTCATGAACATTCTGCAATATAAGTTCAAATAATAAATTGTTATAAAAATAAGCTATTATCTAAGCATACAATGTGTTGTGAATTTTAACATTTATTTAGTTGTATTAAAATAAATTTCTGTCATCTTTTCTTTTGTTTACAGCACTCACTAGATGAGGCAACTGACCCATGGGGTGTAAAAGTTGAGCGTGTAGAAGTGTAAGTGAACCCGTACTCATGATTAAGGTTTTTGTCAGGACTTTAAAATTTGGCACTTTGAGGTGTCTCTCTCGAATTTTTTGAATGAAATGATTGCATCTTAGGCATACTTTATTTCAGTTTTCATTCATTTTACCTGAAGGGACTTATATCACTGAGATACGATTGAATACTCAGATCCGTCTGTTTGTGTCACTAGAAAAATGCCATCTGCATTCAGTCTTTATGCATCTAAGTGGTTGTGATGCATTGAAAACAGAGGTGTAAAAGCCAAAATGTTTTCAGACAGAGACTTCATGAGAGAGTTTTTAAACATGTGACAGAACCTAAATTTGATTGAATTTCCAAGGTACAGTTCACAGAATAACAGGCTGATAGACTTTCTAAGACTTAGTATGAGTAACAGCAAATCAGAATTCAAAACTAAATCTTATTTAGATTTACTGCAAGGGGAAGTTTTTTTCCAAAACTCTGCTGCTTGTGTGCACTCACACTCCATACAACTGGACTCCATTCTGAGACTCCTTCATCAATTGACAGACAGTTTGACCAACAAATTTATGTTATGTTGTGTGTAGGAAGGATGTTCGTCTTCCCCAGCAGTTGCAGAGAGCCATGGCAGCTGAGGCTGAAGCTAGCCGTGATGCACGTGCTAAGGTAAGTTTGGTGTTGTGGGTTGTACTCTCTTCATCACGGCTTAACCTTTTACAATATATGTCAAGATCATAATCAAATCCTGTCTGCCAGTGGCTGGGCTTTAGCACAATATCATAATGATGTTTTCAGCCGTATGGCCTTGTGTTCCAGCTGGGATGATGATCAGTCATCAGCCACTGTAGTGTTGCAGCACAAGGACTAAGTAACTGTTTGGTAAAAGTAACTTCACACTGATGCCACAGGCAACCCATGCATCTGGTGCCTAACTCAACTAGTGCAACTTGAACCACCAACAAGTATTACTATTCGCCCTGGATAACCCGGTAAACCTTCAGATAAAGTCTGAATTGTTGACTACTTGATCAGTACTTCTCCTGATAACCATGAGGAGCCATCTAGTTTCATCACATTGGGAAAGATACATGTAAAACAACCTGATGTAACTATAGCTGTCATTAAGTTTCAAGTCACCTATTTCTTTGATCTTCACACCTGTGACAACCTTGTTGCTTTCTGAGTAAATTGTACCACAAAAGAGGCATTTTATCAAGGTCCCATGAAGTATACTCAGTCACAACAGGTGTTAAGCCCTGGCCAAACAGTGTCACAAGTTCTTGCTGTAACCTGTGGCTCTGTTTGGCCATGACTTGCAATGTGCTTGTGATGACTTGCAATAACTTGCATTCAATTTGATTGAGCTCAAATTTGCATGCAAGTCAACACAAGTTTTTCGCCGTTCGGCCACCCAACGCAAATCAACGCAAGTCGACTCAAATTGGCTTGAGTATTGTTTTCCTTAGTACGAGCGTGCAGGGCCGCACTGAAATGGCTTTCTTGCCAATTTATGTTGAACTTGTGTCTACTTGCAAGTTCGTTTGGCCACTCATCACAAGTCTGTGTACGAAAGCTCGCATTTCTAAACTTGCGTTGACTTGCAACTTCGTGTGGCCAGGGCTTTACGGTTATGATTCTTAGTGACAGCCCTGGTAACTTTTTTCCTTGTAAAACATAGCCTGAGTATGACAACAAACTTCTGCACTGACACCTTAGTGCTTAGCAATTATACATGTAGATAGTGCTTCAGGCCCTAAAGTATGGGTGGCATGTGTCAAATCTTGAAAATATATATATATATATATATATATATGGATATATATATTGTTTGACATCTTTCATAAAGGGAGGTTCTACAACAAAAAGTGTGTTTACACTGAGGCTTGTGGCTGCCTATTGATAGTGAATTTGAATGTTAAAGCTATTGTTAGTTGTTTCTCACCACAGGTTTGTTTTACTTTCAGGTGATCGCAGCCGAGGGTGAGATGAATGCATCCCGTGCACTGAAGGAGGCTGCTGACATCATTTCAGAGTCGCCCTCCGCTCTTCAGCTGCGATACTTACAGACACTGACATCCATCTCAGCTGAGAAGAATTCCACCATCATCTTCCCTCTTCCTGTGGATTTCTTGAGCAGATTTTTGCCAGAAAACAAATGACTAGACGGCCAGAAGAAAAAAGACCAACGGGGCTCTACAGAGTCACCACCACTGACAGAAGTCAGTGTTCTATAAAAGTTTTAACGCTTTAAGCATTTCAATACCCTGCATGTGAACTTAGTGTACCTTAGTTAATTTGTGACATTTGACGTGATATTTTATGTAACTATGCATATGCTATATATATTCAGTATTAATATTAACAGTTAGCTGAAAACTAGGACCAAGCTGGGTTAGAGAAGAACACACTTGCACAACTGCATTGGATGTTTTAAAAAATTTTTCTAGTTTCAGTCTGTGGTAGTGCCACATTTCAAAGAGAAGGCTGAAGTGGCATCTTACATATCATTGCTCTTAAGTGTGTGAGTAAAAGGACTTAAAATCTTTCTTTGAATATAGGAGGCAAGATGTTTGTAATGGAACACCATTACCATGCAAATACATCACAGAAATGTATTCATGCACGCTCAGCTTGCACCAACTTGACCTCTGAAAGGCAAGGCAATGTTTATTACTCAATATGACCTTCCTTCACTCTCAGGATTTATTTTGATCTGCTATGCAGAAGACTTTTAATGAGCGAAAATCAAGAAAATAATGTCAATTGTATCATCAATTTTGAATGGATTAACTTCGTTTTGTGTACGCAGAGAGATACATTTTAAAGTTTGTAGATTTGGGTCTTTTCGTTAGTTAAAATCATTTAACATATTTATCAAAAAAATTGCCTTAATTTTGGGTAGTTTTCGAGTGTAATCCTTATGCTTATGCATCAAGCTTTTTTGCTCAAATTAGCAGTTGAAAGATGCCAGATAATTTTCAATAGTTGGAATTTTACATATGACGCATGAAGACAGAGTGAAAAATACACACATTCTGTCTGAGTTATCATATGTCTGTAGCAGCGATGCCCAAGACTGTTCAATAAGGTTAATGTTGAAGGAGTTTGTTAACAGTGCTGTGCATTGTAACTTTGCCACTTCACAGTTTTTAATGTTGTTGACGGTTTTTTTTAACTTTAATTTTCTAAAAAGAATTCCATTTCCTCAGTCAATCAGAATGCAAGACCTGTGCAAGGCGGAGTAGTTCAGGTCTAGGTCTGGCATGCGACTCTTGAAAGACCCTGGAAAGCTCCTTGTAAAAATGTGAAGTACTCATTTTACAAAACTGTTGTTTTAACACGTCTTTAAGATAAGAATGTCTCATAGCAAACTATTTTCGTGCGTACAAAATTGTGATTTTAGGCGGATAGTGTGAATTATCGTGCCCGAAATCGGCCCGAAAAGTTTTGTGGCCTTGAGAAATGCATGCCTGGGGTCGTAAACCTACTCACTAACTCACCCACGGGTTTTTCATTTGACTGGCCATTTGAAACTGAAGCTATCTGTCAGTTTTCGACAAAATGGCATAAAGTTGTTCAGAATTTTTTTTCAAGTGGCAGCAGTGTGCACATGGAGTAAATTTTCGTCAAGCCTTAGCGTTTCCCCATTTTAGGTCATTTGGGAATTTGAAACTTTGACGACCTTTGACGGATTAAAAAAAGGGAGAAAAGGGTTTGAAGAGTGCCATGATCTAAAATGGAAAAACACTGCAAAAGGGTTAAGGTTTGTTAGGCATTTTTTAAGGAAAAAGGTGGGAAACGGAAGTTGTTTTTTTGCCGCTAACATTAACATTGTAAAACTGCTTGTGGTGTTAAGATGTTGAATGTCAACTATGATGCTCAAGTATATTAAACAGTTGAACAATTAACTCTGATCACGGTTGTCCAGAGGTCGTATTGACAAACGCTTAGCCTGTTCCAGGCATTCAGATAGTGGCACGCGCATTGTTTTTTTTCTCCGCTGACAATTTTATTCGTTTTTGCGCCACTACCTGAACGCCTGGAACAGGCTAACAAACGCTTTGTGATACTTTCCTTTCCTTGTAAACCTAAATGGATTTAGCTCCAATTTTCGGGCAAACGGGAAAGGCAAAATGACCATGTGATCATGGTTTCCCGCCATTTTGCATGTTTGCCGGTAGTGCTGTTTGCTGTCTTCAACATCAGAAGGCTTGTTTTCGCGTTCGTCAACAACGTGAGTATTGATTGCAAGTTTTAATCGCTCAGCCATGTACAATTACCGGGCTTTGCTAAAGCCATTCAAAGCGAGCTGATGTTTGGCTGCCACCTTTACAGAGGCTGTCAATTCGTTTACCAATGTGCTCAAATTATGTAGTTTATGCGTCGAAACATCCCACACCCTGCGGGCCCACCTCAACAAAGGCCAAGAAACCTCTGTGTGCAAGGTATGGGAAAATGGCGCTTGCTTTCTGGCTTAAAGGGTGAAAAAAATCTCAAGTTGTTTAAAAATACAAAAGTTGATAACAACAAACGTTTGTATCTCAGTTAACGTTACTTTATTCCACTCGATGACCACACAAAAAATATTACCATTAAAATAATTTAAGGATACCTTAAAGGTACAAAACGCATTTTCTTCTACCGGTCAAATTGAAGCTTCAACACCCCCCTTGCAGGCATTTGACTGTGCTTCCTCCCGGGGAGGGGGGACTTTGAACGTTGCCTTGGCAGGGTGGGGAATTTGAACCAGATTTATCTCTTGTTCTAGCGTAATACACCACTGAGTTTTTCGGTTTTTGCAGGGTTTGACGGATTTACAAGATAGAATTTCGCCTTTGTTAGTGAATAACTCTCTCAAAAGGGCCTTTGAAAGAAGTTTGAAAGTGTCAACGGCCCATCTCTGTAAAAGTGTAAACTGGTGTTTGATTGCAGATGAAATTTGTCTTTTAGGAGAGGTATTTCAGTGCTTATAACATAGAGGGCAAAATTACTGATTGCTGATTGGTTGAGACAGAGGGCATTTTTTTCTTAATTTTCTTTCCAACGAGGGCAAAATTACTGACTCCTGAGTGGCCAAGCGCCAAAAATACTCCCATTTGATTGGCTGAGCGCGTGAGCGCGCCATTTGCATTTTGTAAGCGTCTAGAAACGAAAAGCAGATTTTGAATTGGATTTTGAGTTGTTCAACACAAGAATATCGTTTCAGAGTTTAAATTTAACCGAGTTGGTTGGCAAAAATGGTTGGAAATCAGGTGATAGCTCAAAGAGAAATTCCAGAAGGTGAACCTGAATGTTTTACGGGAAACAGCAAATGGTTATTTGTTTTAAAACTACCGAAAACCTTGGTTAATTCAGCGAACGAGAGGTCGCTTCGCAACTCAGGTAAATAAATTAAGTCTTACTTAGTTTGAGTTTTGAGTGTGAGTTTGTCAATGAACTAGAACTGTAATTATCTCAAAAGATGAACATATGCATAAAAGACAGCTTTCTTTTTGTTCTGGACGCTGAGTAGCAGTTCAATAAACTGCTTGTGTGGAGAACTGTTTATTCTGAGGGCCGGCTGCGGATTGTGTTTTGATGTGCATAGAAAGTTTTCAGAAAATTTTGCCCTCTATGTTATAAACAAGTAATCGCATTGAGTCCTCGTAGAATTAAGGATAAATTTTCACTTGTATTTTCAAAGTTTTCACAAATTGCCCTCGTCGCTACGCGACTCGGGCAATTTTGCGAAAACTTTGAAAATACGCGTGAAAATTTATCCTTAATTCTACTCGGCCTCATGCGATTACATATACTAATTGGTGGGGCATTTGAACAGTTTTTTTGCCCCAACGGGAGGGAATTTGAACAAGCCAATCTTCAAAAGCTCAAATGCCCGGGAGGTTGCCTGGTGGGGGGGGGGGGGGGGATGTTGAAGCTTCAATTTCACTGGTACGTATACATTACTACAATGCCTTTCAATTTTTAAATTTATTTAGAAAGACAATTAAAACTGAATACACAGCAAATGGACCCTGACTTTTTTCCTCTCTGGTTGCTTAATACACATGACTTAAAAATTTTCATAATGATAAACATGATGTTATTCAGATACACATATAGCTTAAACAGAATGTAACAAAAAATAGCTAAAGAGGAAAATTTTGGCAAAAAGTGTATTTCCAGATGTATTTTCACATATTTCCTCCATATAACGACTCATTATCATAAATTTAATTTATTGGATATTTCTGTAATGGGGTGTGGAATTTAGTCAGGGGGGAGAGAGAGTGGGGAGAGGGGGGAGGGAACTTAAGAGGGAAGGGGGCAGGAAGCATACGGGAGGGTAGGAAAAAGACGGCGCGGGAAATTGGAGATATAGAAAAAATTACAGAGCATTTCATAATGTTTTGTAATTGAAAAGGTGTAAGGCAAGAGCCAAAAAAAAAAATGGGGAGGAGAACGGCATTACAGGGTATGGCAAGCAGGAAGTTTGGATCACCCTGTCCCCTCCTCCACCCCCTTATTTCAGAGGTTATAATATTTATTGTCTGACACAATTACGTTTGAAATAGGTTTGTAGTGAAAAATCTTTCATTTTGGTCTAAAATGGGGATGAGCTTTTGAGCTGTGAAAAGGCAAACCTGAATCAAGATTTCAATGAGTGCACCAAAATATTTGGTCATTAGAGTTTGATGCATGCATCAAATGGAGAATTTGTAGGCACAGTGGAATCCCGATTTTTCGAATACTCGATTATTCGAAACTCCCGATTCTTCGAACCAAAAGTCGTTTCCCGGCTTGGATTTGCTCCAGTCAAACACTGTAATTTTACCCCCGATTTTTCGAATGCTCGATTTCTCGAAACTCCCGATATTTCTAACTAATTCTTTCTTCCTTTCAAAAATTTACATTCGATTTCTCGAACTTTGAAAACTCAGGAACCAACAAAAACTGGTTTTAGCCACATATACACCTGAATGCAATTAACAAGTTCCGGAAAAGGTGTTTTCATGCATTTTTTATTACAAAGCAAGTGACAAACCTGTGTCATTGAAGTCATAAGAAACTACAACGGCGTTGATACACAATCGAGGGTCTTGAATTACTGTACATGATCAATTGAAAGTTCCTTCGTTTAGTTGTATTTTTTCAAGCTCTTGCCGTAGCACATTAAAAAAATTTGTTGTTAAACCGTGGAGTACAGGGCACTTTTTTTCTGATACAGCAAAGGGAAGGAAATGCAGTCAAGAGTCCATGCAAAATTACAGACACATGTATCAGTACAGTACTGGTTTCTGTTCTGCCGAAATTGGCTTAAATCCTTAGATTTTCGTTTTGTTTTAAATGCAAGTTTTGTTGGTAAACAAAGATGGTTCAAGGCTAAAAAAGATAAGAAGGGGTTTGGTTCCTTTCAATTGTTTATACCCCCTCCCCCTTCTTATCTTTTTTAGCCTTAATACATCAAAGATGGTTCACACATTAACAAGAGTGATATACCGTTGTTGTCCGCCTTCTTGGATCATATAAAACAATACCACTGTAAAACAGGTGTGTTTTGATGCCACCTTCGATTTTTCGAACTCCCGATTTTTCCAACCAGTTTCCATTTTCCCTTGGAGGTTCGAAAAATCGGAATTCCACTGTATGTATTCAACTTTTCAACAAAACTTGTATGAGGATATGTAAGAATGGGTATGACATCCCTTTACATTCTATTTTTATCACAAAAATTAAATAAAGATGGACGTATATGAAAAATTAAATAGGCTCATCAAGCGTTCATACAGTAAGGAAGAGTATGGAGGTATTAAGAAAGTACTTGTACAAACTTAGCTTGGCTCAAGCTCACAGGTTTATGAATGTTAAACTTGTGGCTCCAGTATTCTTAATGATGAACTGAAAACTAGGAGAAATAACTGGCCCCCAGAGCAAGGTCAAATACCAACACCACATTAAACTAAACCAAGTCAAACCCAGGACACATTGGCCTTTCATGTGACCACTGGGCCACCCCTCTGATCAAGGTTTTTCAACTTTTATGCACAGCACTGTAGACTATACAGCTTAATCTTACCTGGTGCATCAATTAGCTTTAATGAAGATCTGGTTTTGATCATTGTTTGTAAGTAAAGGCACAAATGATCTGCAAGTCAACTTGTTCTGTATGTTATGTTACCTCAGTTGTTCTTATTGTAATAGTTGATAGCATCTGCAAGGGCCAATAGTTCTTCAGTTGATAATTATACAAAACTGAATGTTGTGCATCACCACACTATATCATTTAAGCCAAACTCTATAAATTAAAAAGCTTAATTTGTGTTTGTTAAAACCTTGATAAAAACTGTAATTTATAGACATAATGACTAATTAATAGCCTTGCATAATTTCAGAAAGCTCGGGTACCATATTTTCCTAAATAAATGCATGCTTGGGGCATTTAAGGGAGCATGAATTAACAAACAAACAAACTTGAGACAATTGCGGGGACAGTCAGAAAATTGCCCTTTTCTTAAAAATGAAAATGATCTGAATTAATTTTCCTTCTTACAAAACCCATTAAATTTCTGCTTTGGTTTTTATGTGGCTTAGATATTTGTAACCAGCTGTAACTGGTTTGCAATTCTCTCAAAATACTCAGGGGCTCGAATTAACCCTTATTTGCCTCAACAGTGAGCAGTGTTGCACTGGATATATCAGCACAAATAGTCCCCACCTGGCTTGAAAAGGGTTTATAATTTGTAAATTGATGCATTTATTTGTGAGTAAATGCGGTACCACCATAACTTTTTTACTTACAAAGCATACTAGGTGTTTAGAATGTAGGGCCATAGCCAGAATAAGGCTAATCAAGGGACTTGCCTCAGTCATTTTTTCGTTTTCTCAGTCAGTTCGTTTAACACCCTAAATACCTACGAAGAAAATTTAACCATGGACATGCCTCAGTCATAATTTTTTTTTCAGGCAATGGCCCTGAAATGTCCCTATTGACATGCCTAAAATTGTATTTTATTTTTATTTTATTGTTTTTTTTTGGGGGGGGGGAGGGGCAAGTGTAATGTAAGAAATAGTCAAGTTTTGGTTCACCAAAACCGCTGAATAAAAACAATGAAGACATATTTTTAGCGGTTATCTCAATCTGAAGTAGAACAATTGTGTGAAATTGCCAGCTGAGGAAAGTGCTGAACCCTAAAATAACACATTACACAAAGTTGTAAATAATTAATCTTCTTAGTTGCATTTGTAAATATTTTAGTTCAGTTTGAGACTAATCCTGTAAAAATGCATCTTCTGCTCAAAACTGGACTATATCATGTTATGGTCAGGCCCTTTTAGGAAAAATTCAGACAAGCAACATGAAAAGCAACATAATAAAAATAAAAAGGCAACTAGCAATGAGATTGCTGTCATGAAACTGTAAAGGGACAAAAATACATGTAAGAAAGATCACTGGATAAAATTAATTTCTGACAGGGACATAAGGCACAACAAGTTTTGAATTTCAAATGGCAGACATGTGTATGTTACACCACCTAAAAGGGCCTCATCATTTGGGCACAAATGCAGCTGTAAAGACCCTCCAAATCAAAGATTGACAGCAGCAAAACAGCAGTCACCAATCCAATGTCTCTTTTTTCACTGTGAGGCATGGACTGTTCTCAGAGAAGAATTGTGAGTACCATCGTCGGTGCTTCTTAATTAACTGATCTTCTTTCACCAATAGTGGCCTTGAAATATATGTCTTATGGTTCCATATCATGATGTCACGCTCAACCTATTAAAAGTAAGGAACGTAGATCAGAGATCTCAAACTGTACTAATTTGGCAAGAAAACTAGCCAGTGACATGTTAGATTATCATACAGATTCACAGGACAGGTCTACTTCAAGGAAAAAAAAACGTTTAAGTGGTACTACAATCAAAAAAAAATTTTTTTAGCCATAACTTTAACTGTTTAATATGTCTATTAGAATTTCTGGGTCACTGGGGACTTCATTAAACAAGCCTAATACATAAAGGGTTTGATAAAAAAGTGGAGTATGCGAAGATTTTGAGAATAAAAAACACTCCAACCTCCCTAGTTTTTGCATCATTGAACTTTTGATTTGTGACTGCTAAGAGATATTACACCTCATCTTGGGTTATTCATCTACTTGCATGTGGATTAGAGCACCTCCAAAACTGAATGTTATTACACTGAATGCAAAGGTAAAAAGTGGGAGAAGTGTCAACCAACCATTGGACCAATCAATCAATCAATCAATCAATCAATCAATCAATCAATCAATCAATCAGTCAGTCAATCAATCACATTTATTTTCACTTACACTAATTTCACTTATTTATAACAGATTCTTAACTTTTTCGCAACAAGAAAGGTGGGAAGTGACTGGAATCCACAAAAAGCAGAGACCAATGTATTTGATGTGTTACCACACACCTGAATAGCTTCTGCGTAAAGGAAAAACTTGGCCAAAATGGTAGGGATTGTCTTGGCTGCATACAGACGGTGACACATGGACTGTAGAAGAGGTTCTTTTGGAGTCAAAGAATGAAAAAAAATCCCATCACCAAAGCTAGTCTTAAATTTCATAAAAACAAGGCCAGGACCAGTCTAAAAAGAAAAGACAAACAAAAAAAATTGAGCTCTGAAAATGCACTTACACAGTGGTGGGATGTCTTAATCCACACTGTTGACAGACTGTTTAGGAGGCTATCATTAGAATTCTTTTTTTTTTTCCTACAACTTCTAGGGAAGAAAATCAAATTCATCTGTTACCTTGAGTTTGTTTTTAATGGGCGCTATCCAAAATTATAGCACAACGCTAAATTTTGGTGTGCTCCCATTGGTCGAAATCGATCATGTGACGCGATAGTGTCTCTCCTCAGCGGACGCCTATCAGCGAATAGTGCCCATGTGTGACAATTTTTGCTTAAAATTTAGCATTGTACAGTAAAAACAATAGAGTTCTTCTGTCTCGGGGCCCTATGTATGATAGGTTCCCTCGGAAATTTGACGTTCAAATTTCACATAAACCCTCAAACCTAATATTTGTTGCGAACACCAAATTTTCCCGGGCAACCTATCACACAATAGTGCCCTCGGCAGAAGATCTCTATTGTTTAAATAGTGACTGGATAAAGTCAAGCTCTACATCAAAGTAAGAAAATTAATTAACCCTTATAAGCAGTGGACATCAAAAATTTTCTTGTGTTGTGCTTGTTAAACTTGATGTCTTAACTGCATTGGTCAAGGTTTATCCCACAGAGCTGAGCTCTTTTTCACTCTTAACATTTTAAAATTAAAAAATCCACAGTAATGATTCTCTTTTTCAAAGCAAAACTTTCTATGAATTTTGACTGCACAACAAATTTGCAATCTCTGAATGTTGCAGTTTTTACAATATAAGTTCTTGGTTTAAGGCCTTTAATCTGAATTGTGCTGCATTTGCACTCCTTCAAACATTATTTCTCTTGAAAATTATATTCACCTACTTATCAAGAGCAGAAACAAGGTATAGTCTGCCCAAGCATCTAGCCTGCTAAATATTGTACAAACCTGCCTGGCCATTAAATGAACATCTGTAAATGGTATCTTGTATCCAAAAAGGAACATAGCATGAGTTAGCTTCAGCAGGCCAACATGCTTGTCCTCATTTTCCAGCGGTTCCCAGTTAGCAGACCATTTGTGTTCAGCAGCATGGCACCAGTCTAAAAAGTTATATCTCAGATCTGCTCCAGTGATAATTGGCGAGCTATGTAGATGAGCAAGGTGACTTATATCTGAGCCGTTTTCTGGAACTTCCTTGATTAATTTTGAATAAATGAAAATGAAATGTTACAATATTCTACTTTGAAGTCATTTTCCTGTGTGTGTGTGGGGGGGGGGGGGGATACTCAATAAAGTTTTATACGGGGAGGCTCAAATCCTTTCCCTTTAATATACTAACTTTTACCAAAATGGCACCCCTTTCATATACCTAGAGTAAAATTGCACCCCTTTCTTATAATTCAAGGATAAGCCAAAACAATAGAACTTCCTGTGAAGCTGTGATCACCACATTTTTCCCAGATGGTTCAGTTGCTCACAGTTTCCAAGCTTTTATGTGTTTTGCATTGTTATTTCTACCAAAATTTGGCACCCTAAGCTTAAAAAAGGCACCAGTTTTGGGCAGAGCCTCCCCATACAACCCACTATAGGGAGTACCCCCCCCCCCCTGCCGCGTCATTTTAATTTAGGCATACAAAAATTTAATTTTAGCATAATTTAGGGCTTTACCTCGGTGTAAGAACCTGTGAAACTCACGGATGACGTAAAACAAAGGAAACAAAAACATTTTAAACAATACCGTACAGCAAAACAAAAGCTATCAAACAAAGAAAATCTTGTCAGGTTCTTACACCGAGGTAAACCCTAATTTAGTGTCTTGTATAGTCCTACACTGTAAAACTTAAAACAATGTTTACATTAACACAAGCAAGTTAAAAGTGTGACAAATAATAAATATCAACTGAACCTAAAAAAAGGTAAAAACCTTTGTAGACGAGATAAAAAAAATCTGCCAGTCGATCTTAACCAGACATACATCTAGAACACAGATCTATGCTTCAAGAAGTGTTGGATCACAAAATTAGGTCAATGACTAATTTTGGAAGCCATTTTCAGGCTTTTGTATGCTTAATTACTGATCTTTGTTGCTTAACCTGCAGTATTTTTGCTGTTGAATGTGTTCAAGCGAAGTCTTTTCCATCATTTCGACATCGTTTGCCGATGCCGTATCTCCCGCCATATTTTAATTTAGTTTTTGTGCGGTGACCGCTGATTAATAGGGACTTTAAGATAGTCGACTACGGTTGACTACGACGGTTGAATGAGTGTCACGCAACGTAGACAACACGTGAGATGTCACCGTCGGGCCTTTGAGACGGTGTGTTTTCCCGCGGTTTCTCGTCGTGGTGAAGACGGTTGAACACGGTAAGAATTATTGTCAATGAAATCTCTGTTTTTCTTTATTTTCCGTCCGTTTTTTTCACGGAATCATTATCGCATATGCTGGAGTATGTGTTTTTCCGAACGATGGAGTTAATTTAAAGTGGAAAATTGTATTTTTGTGTGTGGAATGTGATGTGTTTTCATTCATCTTGGTGAACATGTTAGCGAAGGAAATCTTATGATCAGACGAGAAGAAAGTATAAATACATTTGTAAGCATTTAAAGGTCCCATTGAAGGTAGTTAACCGTAATAACGTATTGAGTAATTTGCAGGGGCTGCTGAGCGAGCGAAAAGTGTTTTTTTCTCCCTTTTGTTGATATTTATTTTCTATTGTCTTTAGGTCGTCAAGATGCAAACTAGCACAGATATCAGAAACAAGTGAGTACAGCTTTTCTTTTTTAGAGCTTATATAACATGAGAAGTTTTCAGACAAGTGCCTATCAGTTTCAGCGTAGCTTTTGTGTTATTTAAGTTTTAAATATTTCTAAATGTTAATATTAACAAGATAGCTGTTGTTTTAAGCTTTAATATGCTTAAGTAGTTTGATTAACAGCGCCTGGAGAGTTTTTCCTCTTCTGGTTTCCATGTTGTTACAGAAATAGGCTTTTGTACAATACGCTTTTATGCTTCACTTTAATGCTCCACTTTTCCTACTTTAATGCTCGGTCTATCCACAAAAATGTCACTAAAATGCTCGGATAATGCTCATACATAAACAACAGAATGTATAAGAAAATAGTTTTAGTTTTTATGCACCTATCAATGGTTTGCCCCAGGATGGGGGGGGGGGGGGCAACCCACGGGAATTTGACATCGTAAGTTCTCCCAGGGTAGGGATTTTGACATCTAAAATGGTCTGCTGGGTTAGAAATTTAAGAGGAGATATGTGAAATTTGACATTCACTAGGTGCCCAGGGGTGGGGAATTCAACTCTGGATTCCAAAAAATTTCAAATTCCCCTGGGGTTGCCCACCCCCCCCCCCCCCCATCCTGGGGCAAACCATTGATAGGTGCATTATACGGAAAAAATAATCCTCTACATCATTGCTTGTCCTTCAATATTAAGGCGAAGAGGGTGAGAAGTTGACTATCCCTGGGAATTTTTTAAAATTTTGAGTCTTCATTTCACTTTGAATAATTATTTTCATTGTTATTTTCTCTGGAAAAATAGCCACTAAAATGTCCAAATGATAGTTAATGCTTTTGCCTCACTAAAATACTCGAAACAAAGGCAGCAAAATGTACAAAGGCCTATATATATTGGAATAGATAAATATTCATTCCCTGGCGTGTAAAGTGCTGTAAATTTTAGTTTCAAATGTGTTTATGTTTGAGAAGTTCACACATGCACACCCATTTGAAGATACTTGATTTTTTATTAATTATTGTTATCATTATTTTTCAGTGGGACTGGAGGAAAAGACCTACATCTCCTTAGAGAAGTACGTTATGTTGAGCCTTACCAATTCAAACATGGCACCAAGGAATCTGGCCAAGCCTGGAATGAGGTGGCTAATGGTGTGAACAAGCATGAAGGATTTAAAGCAATGCCCAGGGACCAGAGAAGTGTCAGAGACAGGTTCAATAAACTGTTAGCCGACTTCAAGGCAAAAATGAGGAAAGAGGAAGGAGAATCGGGAACAAATCCTGAGCCACTGTCAGAGCCAGAAACTATTTTAGAAGAAATTGAGGAAAAAATTTTGTCAGCAAAGGCTGACTTGGCTTCAGCTACAGCAAAAGACAGCGAACAGCAGAAAAAGGAAAGAAAGAAGGCTATGGCCGTAAGAGATGCAGCTTTGAATACATGGGCAAAGTCAAAGTGTGCTGATTCAGACGAAGAAGAGGGTGAGATCAGTGAGAAACCAAGAAAGAGGAAAAGGAGACGTGGAAATGATGGTCTGCAGTATCTTGAAATCAAATGTCAGGCCGAGGCTGATGTGAAAAAAGAAGAAGTAACCCTTCGCCAGCAAGAATTGGCATTACAACAGAAGCGTCAAGAGCAATTTGAAGCCCAAATGCTTCAACAGCAGCAGCACCAACAGCAACAAGCTCTGCAACAACAACAGCAATTTAATCTACAGCAGCAGCAGTTTCAACAAACTCAGAATTTAATTGTTGCTTTATTGCAAAAAATGTCAAAAGCCTAAAATATTGACTGTTTGGTGTTTGAGCTAAGCAACCTTTTTGTTATTAAGGACTCCTTTATGGTTTGAGAAGATTCAGTTTTTTGGGATGTACTTTGTAACTTACATTATTTCAGTTTGTAATGTACCATTTCATACACTCATTTGTTGTGTGGAACTTTTAACGCATGCCATTGCTGAACTTATGTTTGGGAGACGTTGAACTTGTATTTTGAATTGAGTTTGACTGTGGGCAGTTCACAATAAAGTTGTCTCACTTATGATTGCTTTCTATTAATTGTCTTACCCCAAAGCATAATTAATGCATTTAATTTTACAACAAACAGTGATAGTGAAATTAGAATGCAGAAGCAATCTCAATTTTAACTTCAGTTTCTAAGATGTTTTGTTTATCCTATTTTTTGTTAATTTGTGCTTGACAAATCAGCAACTCTGAAAATATGATATAAGTGAAAACATTTGTAAGAGGGAAAGTAAAATTTCAATTAAATTATGCAGTTCCAGAAAATATCCATACCCACCCCACAGAAGGTTATTGGAAATTCTGAGGGGGTGGGGGGTCTCAAAAGCCAAAATTTTTAAAGCAAAGTATGGGGCTTATCTGGAATTTCCAGAGGAGTGGGGGGATTCAAACCAAAAACCTTCTGTGGGAGGGGTATGGATATTTTCTAGAACAACACATTCTGATTCTGAACTAAATTTTTTTTTGTCAAAAAAAATCTTTCCCTAGCTATAACACATCAGCTCAGTTTGTGTACTAATAAATTATTAGGCCAGATAGTCTTGAACGGTTGGGGGATCAACTTGAAAGAATGTCGAAGTATTGTTACCATATAGACAGGTTAGAGTGTTTCTTAAAAGTGCAGCAACTATATAATGCTTTCCAACTGCACTCAATCCTAGCCTTAAGTTGCTCTTAAAATCTAGAAACTTGAAGTCGTTCAAGACATCTCCAAACAGCCATTCAACCGACACTCTAACAGAACTCATTGCTTCGTTGAATGCTTCCATGTTTGGTGTAAATAATGGGACCTCCCCTATTCGGTAGGGGGCCATTAAATGAGGACGAAGGGGGTAGGCGGGGTCTCCATAGAGACATAGAACGTCCCCTCTTGGACTGTAGGCTACTCTTTCAAGGCTAGTTAGCAGGCCAGAATCTTTAAGCATTCCTGCATCGTGACGTCGACCCTCCACTGGACCATAAAGATTTCCTATGAGACCATTGGGCAGTGCCACAGATTGAAACTTAAGTGCGTGTACTCGCTTGTGCCCATTGTACACTATGCGCTGTCTTTCACCAGGGCGGCAAATAGGGCGAACCGTACCATCGACGAAACCAAAACAATTAGTTAGGGGACTTCCTTGCCTGGTTATCGCGTTCGCGTATTCTTGAAGTTTAGCCGGGGAGAGAAATGGCTGATTCCACGAGGTTAAACGAAAACCATGTTCAATATAAAACCAGTCAAGTACAGTGTTCGTGATCATGCACAGCTCTGGAATCGGACGAGCAAAAGTCGAAATTAAATCGAAATATCGACATGGGTAGGCTAATCTTTTAAGCAGTAGGCAAAGTCCTTCCATTCCGTTACAGACTGTTCCCTGTGGGCACCTGAAGGTTGCTGGAATCCGAAAAGCATTCAGCAGAATTGTAAGATCGTCTTTGGCCACTCTAAAATGTGCTTCACACTCACAAGAATCAAACGAATCCAAACAAAATGGATCAAAATCCCAGTACGGATATGAACGATTAACGGGCTCGTAATAATCGTACAGAAACAAAAATTCTCCATCGTCAAGCAAATCATCGGCATAAGCCATTACCAGCGCATTTCTGACATCTTCGAAAGACATCTTCCTCTCTAAATGTTGTTTCAGTTTTTCTCTTTTAACTTTTGACTCTTTAAATGTTGTTTCAGTTATGCTCTTGTAACTTTGAACCAACCGTCTTCCGTGCAAACTTAAATGGCAACAAGCGTCAAATTTTCGCGCCCTTTTACCGCACTCGACCCAGTCTACCAAATACGCATCCGACCGTCGTAGTCAACCGTAGTCGACTATCTTAAACACGGAGCGAGCCTATAAATAGCCCCCCCTCTAGCACTTAATTGGCTTCTTTTTCTTCAGCAATGGCGGCCGATGGCGGCCAAAGTAACCGTCGCACAACAGAAGCGGGCACCAGGAGAAATAGCGTTGTTTTATAAAACAACGTTTTCACTTATGTAGAATGAAAGATGGTAAATAATTAATATACAGTGCAAAACATACATATTCATTTCACGTTGTTGTTTTGCAGAGGACGGCAAAGAAATGTACCAAAATCTGTGTCGCACGTGCAGAGTCATTGTTTTGCTAATTAAACCTTTTGTTTTGTGACGTCCTTTGGGATTTGTGATTGGCAGGCTGAACAGTTCAGCCTCCTTATATAGGCTCGCTCCGTGTTTAAAGTCCCTAATTTCGCAAAAAGAAAAGAAAACGACAGCTGGGGATCCTGGGACCTACGCAGCGATTGACTTTAGGTGAATATAGGAAAGTATTCATGATACAGTTTTGTTAAAAAATGTCGTAACTCAATTAGACATGTAACGCAATTTAAATCTACCACTAAAGCAATATATGTTACCAAAACGAAAGCGCTAAATAAACTTCAAAGGAACAGCGTGGCTGATTTCTTTTCTTTTTGCGTAAAAATAATAATATTTTGATGATCAGAACAAAACTCTATTCATAGCTTCCATAATGACTTCTATGTTTTTTCAAGTTTTATTCAACAACAATTTTTAAACAAAGATTGACGTTATTTCAAAGACTGTTGCATCTGATCAATGAAGAAACCCGCACGAACTCCAAACATTCAATTGAAAGAATCGAAACTAGCTAGTTTGCGATGCACTTAAACTACGACGAGAACGTTGAAAAACACGCATGTACTTAATAATAATAATAATAAACTTTATTAATTCATGTATTTGGGTTTTAAAAGACTGATTGTAAACGCATTCAAAAAATAAGACAAAAATAGGTTACCTGAATGTGTGCATTTATCATGTGTTGTGAATATCCTCGATATGTCCACTTCCCATTCTTAATTTCTTCTATCTCGTCCGGAACCCATGTAGGTTCGATTCCTTCTGCATGGTACCACAAATAAATAGCATCGTTCATCTCTAAACACGGCCAGGCTTTGGTTTGTGCAAAATCGGGAACGCTCGTGCTGTAAGGAATTTCTACACACTTGCCGTCCTCTCCTCGGTATTTCCAACCATGGAATGGACATTGTATGCAATCTCCTACAACCTTGCCTCCGATCGCAAGATTAGCTCCCAGATGAGGACAATAAGCATTCACAATATGCACCACACCATCAGATCCTCTGAACACTGCAAGCTGCTCGCCAAGCATTGAGACATATTTCACCTCCTCAACAGCCAACTCGTTTGAAGCGAGTACATGGAACCATCCATTTGGGTAAACGGGTGGAACGTCTCCACATTGCCTTCGCTTTCGAATTTCGTTCGCTATGTCTTTTAATGTCCGTTTCCTTTCCGACATATAGCCAATCTCATGGAGTTTTCGTTGCAGTTCTAAAGGTGCAAAGAAGAGCTTCCAAAGTTTCTGCAAGAAGTAACAGAATAGAAGAGCACCTGCAGCCAACAGCAACGGGTTTATAATTTGCACCTTCGTCGTCAACAGCGGTAACATTCCTCCCCAGACGGAGTTAGAGAAATCTTGTAGCTTAAGTAGCATTGGCGAAGCAGCTGCAACGACGGCCAAGATAAGAAAAAAGCAGAGGAGTTTTGTGGACGTCATTGTTGACCGCACATATTTTCACACAGTGGCGTGATGCGTGACCGGGCTGGCCGCACTATTTATATAATGTACCGGTCAAGTGCAGCTTAAACATCCACACCCCCGGGGACCCCGCCCCTCCCCCCCGCGGGCATACCCCAGGCATTTGACTGTGCATTGGGGGAATTTGAACGTTGCCTTGAAAGGGTGAGGATTCCCCTCCCCTCCAAACAAGTGCCTGTTTTGTTTTTGTGATTTTCTTTTTACAGAATATTTGTATCATTCCATTTCGACTGAAACAAACAAAGGGCACGAGGTTTTTGAACGCATGGAAGCTCTTGTCTCAGTTGTCTCCAATGCATATACTTTACTGTTTACATGCTGTACCGTTGTATTAAAGCTCAAGTTTACGATGCACTTTTCATTGAGCCAAGAGAATAATAGGTATGATAATCTGCACAACAGCAACGAACCGACATCACAACAGAAATCACTAAGCTGTTAGCGCGGACCTCAATGCGGACAACATTCGCATCCGTTTGTCTCTAATCTCTCTATCTGACACAGTTGTGTTACTAGTTGTGTCAAATGATTGCAATTGCGGCCCTTCCTTTTTAGCAGGAGAACGCAAACCTGGCTAAACAGACAGAAATCGAGGGGATACATATATCACTGCCCTGGTTCAGTGATATGTGTATCCCACCATGCGGACCACACTAAGCCTCAACATTCGCATCCGTTTGTCTCTATTTTTGTGTCAAACGATCGCAATTGCAGCAATTTTGTTTAGCAGGAGAACGTAAACCTGGTTAAACAGACAGAAACCGAGGGGATACATAGATTCCTTCGTAGATTCCTTCACAAAGTACTGGTTACAGTGATGAAGAACTAATAACAAAACAATCTCTTGCTCCCCTCTCGAGCCGCCATTTTATTCATGCCCGATGTTTGAAGGCCGGGATACTCAGCTTCAGTGTTTTGTGTATCCCTACCCGGGATACACATATCACTAGTGATATGTGTACGGGGATACACATATCACGGGGAGACACATATCACTGTGACCCGGATTTAGCAACCTCGTTCCCAGGGCCCTCTCTCTTCCTCCCGATCCCTCGAGAAAGTACCCTCGTTTCGGCTGGTCACGTGGCCCCCAAAATCTGGGTGCTAACAAGAATGTGCTACGGGGGAGGGGTAGCAAAGTGTAAGATTGTCACTAGTTTCAGAATGGTTTCAGGAATATTTGTCCGTTCGTTCATACATAGTATTGTCCGTTCGTTCATTCGCTGCTTTCGTTCGTTCGTTTTGTGGCCATTCATTCGGTTGCATGGCTTGTGCGTTCATCCATTGCCTTCAGCGAGGGTCCACAATAGGGTTCTCAGATCCCGCCATCCCGCCTATTTTTTCCTGTTAATCCCGCCATCCCGCCCTTCTTAACGTCGAAATCCCGATCCCGCCTACTGATTTTTAAATAGTTTTCATGATGAAAACCTCACGTACCTTTATTCAATGGATAGACGACAAGTACCACTATAAATGACCGTAAAAAGTTTGTCGTTTGTGTTCTTCTGTTCTAGACATGCTTTACCGTTTTCTTGTCCAGGTATGAGTGAAAGGTAAAAATTGACAAAGATTGTTTGCTACGATATTCTGTCTATTCTCGGTCCGTCCTTTGTTTGGAAGACAACCTACAGAGTATGTAAGTGAAATGGTGGTTGTTCAAGTTGTGGGGTGATAAGCGCGCCTTGGGTTTGATCTGAAGGTCGGCGTTTCCTTAGAGACAAACATTTTTTCCACAATGTTTGTCTATGTAAATCTAGCTGTATATAAATGGGTTGTGTCCTTAGACAAGGCTAGGGGCACAAAGGTCATGCAAGATCGGTCCAGTTATGAGGTATGCAAAAATGAAATGTAACAAAAGATTTATAAAAGTGGACTCACCTAACTCACAGTTTAATTTGAAGTTTTCAGCGTCTTTATATTCCTCGCTTTCAGTAATTTTTTTTCTCGGAAATGTTTTTTTTTCAAAGAGGGGCATTCTTGCTCGCACTCTTTTCATAATATATAGCAACAAAATTTACCATGCCGAATTCCTCGTTTTCGGCGATCGCCAAAAACTGTTGCCTGGCTAGTCTAACCATAGCTGATCATAGCTGCTCCAACAAATGCTCAATCAGAAAGGGTCGGAAAAGTTAAGAACGCAGACGAGGCCAAGAAATGCAACACGACATGTGACTTGATACCTCTTTCCGAAATCAACACAAAACATCACAGAAGGACTCACTCATATTAGCTTGACATGCAGGCTACTCTTCCTTGATCAATTCATTACTTGAAAGCCGACACACTTCATTCACAAAAGATCCATTTCTATCAGCCTAAGCTGGTCAAATCATGCAGTCTCGTAAAAATTAAAATACCGTATCCCGCTACTTTCCCCGTGCGATTCTCGCATCCCGACCCCTTAATAACACAGAATCTCGCTCCCGCTCTCAATTGAAATTCCCGCTTCCCGCTCCCGTTTTCAGCTCTCATCCCGAATATCGCCACAAAAATGAGCCAAATCCCGCATCCCGCCCTCTTCAGCCTTCGGCTTCCCTTCATGTGACTGTTAACCAGTTACTCATAAATTATAAATCCGATCATATAAAGTCCGAAATATAACCCAGAAGAGATTAGCATCTCTTGGTTTTAATATTAGAAATAGCATACTACAGTGAAGGACCAGTGTCCTTTACAAATAATTTCAAATATCAAAGAATACTTTCTCGAGGGAGGAAGAGAGAGGACCCTGGGTGCGAGATTGCGGATTTATCTCTCGTTCTGGCGTAATACTCCTGTGAGTTTTTCCGGTTTTTGGAAGGTTTGACGGATTTACAAGATGGAATTTCGCTTTTATTAGCGAATAACTCTTACAAAAGGGTCTTCAAAAGAAGTTTGAAGGTGTCATCACGGCACATCTCTCTCTCTGAAAAGTGTGACAGTGTTTGATTGAAGACGAAATTTGTCTTTGAGGAGAGGTATTTCAGAACTAATTGGTGGGGCATTTGAATGGCTTTTTGGCCCGAGGGGAGGGAAATTGAACAATCCAATCTTCAAAAGTTCAAATGCCCGGGGGGTTGCCCGGGGGGTTGCCCGGGGGGTGGATGTTGAAGCTTTGATTTGACTGGTACATAACTAGTAGTAATCAAAGATTAACAGAGTGAGTTCGACTGGTTGCATTCTATCAGACAGCCAAGGCTTCTGGTTCCCAAGTTGTCACCAAGGAGACGAAAGCCTTTGAGTCCTTTGCTTTCTCGTAAATGAAAGCATGGGTGTTTGGCATGGGGCCTTTGTTAAACGAGCTCAGGTTTACATATTGTTTTTACTGAGAATTGCTGTTAAATGACTTGACCATGGTGAACAAATTTTCTGCTGAGAACAAAGGTCCTTGAATATGTGCTAGCAATGTCTTTCCTTCAGTGGAACAGTAAGCACCCAAGCCAACTAAATCACTTGGTTAGACAGCACAAAAGCCCCAAAACATGAACTAACAAAGGGCTGAAACTAATTTTCCAGAAATCTTTGATGACCTATTTACAATAGAAAATTCACATGACAAATGAAACTGACAATTAAACAGTTTAATTAGCAAAGACCTTTGCAACATAAGAATGTGACAAAATTTTCTCATCTACACGAGCAAATACAGTTTGCAATAGTATTTCTAGTTTGCATGGGGCTTTGGGCTGTACAGCTTCACAGGTAGGCATCTCAATTAGTCAATATACAAAATTACTGGAATCAATTCAACTATAAACCCTTCGGTGGTTTGTGCACGACTTTACATCAACGAATTTGCCAGTGTCATGTTTTAAAAATGATCACTGGGCTCGTTTGGCGATAAAGCGTATTGGAAACGTTGTGTTTTTAGAAGCTTTGGTTATGTAAGACGAAATCGGCTTTCTTGCTACAAGGAAAAAAATAAGTTACGTGGAGGACTCTAGATAGTGCTGATTTATGGATTTCATCGCAAATAGGCTTATTTAGTACATTTTTTGCAGGTAATATCGTTTCTTCGGGTAAAAAAAGTCTGACAGAAGGATAATTGTAGAAAAATTCGATCGTATTTGAGTAGAAATAGCAATAAAATTAAAACTTCTAACGTTCAGATTTTTTGTTTTTGTTTTTGGATAAAACGCATAGAAACCAGTAAAGGTAGTGATTTGTCGAAACCAAATCTCCTGATGGGTCACCATGCATTTAAAAGTGTTAAGCACGTTTACAGATATAAAAATACCCACCACCACTGTATTTAACAATTATTCTACGAGGGCGCGCTGGATATCGAATGATTGTCACTATGCCCATATATGGAAAGGAAGCCCTCAATAGGCTTCTTTCGATATATTAAAATTCAGCTTGGTAGCGAGGCCTACATGACAGATATCCTGCGATATACGTAAATGACCATATTTGGAAGTGCACTGCAGATTTTCTTTCATAGCTTGTTTTGCGGCCATTTTGAAAAGCGAGGCAGTTTTAGCAGTGTTCTCCGGAAATTTTAACTCCCTGGAAGAAACTTTCCTCGATTAAATGCTCTCAAAAAGTCAACAAGTATTTGCTTCAGCTCACAAAGATATCCAGAGGTTGACTTGGAATTTTCATAGTGAGAACTCAACCAAGAAAATGCTATTGCGAACGAAGCAGCACACTTGCTCACGGAAAGTTGTAAAGACTAAAGTTGAAAAGATTTTAATTCACAGGAAGAGGACTTATTCTCGGTAAAGTGGCAATATTTTTTTTACTTGGTCTTGTCATTTCCAAACATGAGTTTGTAAATAAGTCTTTTTAACTGAACGGAAGTAAACTTTGATTTCTTGAAAGTTCTGTTTTGATTTTTATTTAAAGCTTATGTGTTGCTAGCTTTTAGCGTTTTCATCATAGAGCCGTAGTTTTCCTCGTTCTGAAAATGGTAGTCGATGGGAATTTGTTGAATAATAAAACAATTATCCTGCTCAATCTTGCGGAATATCCCCTGATTTAGCCAACTCGGCCTACGGCCTCGTCGGCTAAGTATCAGGTGATATTCCGCGCGATTTCGCAGGATAATTGTTAAATAGATAACCAACGAGGCGCGTAGCGCGGAGTTGGTTATAATCATTTGATATCCAGCAAGCCCGAAAAGAATAATTGTTTTATTAAAAACTTAACCACTTTAAAAAAACAAGAAAGAAAGGGAAAAAAAGAGAAAAGAGATTAAGACGGAATCCATTAGGAAATTGAGTAATTTTAATTTTCAGTGGACAAAAACCTTGTACCAGAATAATTTAAAGCATATCGCATTCTTTTTTTACATTTTTTGGTAGCTATGGATGTAATTTGTTATCTGTAATAACCCCAAAGACAATTTCTTATGGGAGCCCGAGAAAATAAATTTCAAATTTCACAAAATGAAATCTTACGCATAAAAATTTACCTATCTTACCTGTGTTTACACAATTCCTGTGAAATTTGAAATTTAATTTCACGGGCTCCCATAAGAAGTTGTCTTTGGGGTTATTACAGATAACAAATTACATCTATAGCTCTTAAAAAGTGTAAAAAATAATGCGATATACGTTAAATTATTCTGGTACAAGGCTTTTGTCCACTGATTACTCAATTTCCTGATGGATTCCGTCTTAAAGAGATAAAAAGGGAACAAGAATCGATCACATGACTGAAAAGGCGCCAAAACCTCGCGAAGTGTTGCAGCGTTTCATTGCAAAGCTGAATGAATCAATGAAACTGCTCGAAACTGAACGAAGTGGCACAAGTTTTGGAAAAAAGATCTTCTTATTACTAGCTCTGAAATATGGTAGGCGTTTGATTCTTCCTGAAACAATGTGGTAATCTTCGTTCAAAGCGGACTGAAGCTGTACGATTTCCCCTTGTATTCGCTGCTAGAGTTGAAACGGGACAAGTCACTCTGTAATCCGCTCGCACAACGAAGCCATCATGTGCGTGTTTGATCGCACTGAAGACAGAACTAATTTGAAGAGGTAACTTAATTTCTTTGCAGCTCAGAAGCATAATTACTGTAGCAAGGAACAGCAGAATTCACCATCATAGTTTGTTAAACGCAAAGCACCAAACGCAGTTGTTCTGGGTTTAGAGGTTTAGAGGTTGCGGACGGAATGGTAAAAACAACACTCAAACAACTGGGAAAGCGATTCAACTCCGTTTACTTTGCATCCGGTTTCTATCTGAACATTTGGACCTGCTGGAACACAGAGCTACAACGAGTGCAGGTAAACCAGTGTCAATTTTTCGTGTTATAGCCGAAAACAATTTCGCCCTTCCTTCCTTCTTGGTAGTCTGTTTAGTAAGCTTACTTCTTTAGATTGCCTCATAATTTTCACACCGACTCGCCATGAATGTGTGATACTTTTTATTAAATACTTTTGCCCCATTTCGCTGTGTTTTATTTTATGTCTTGTCTTGATATTTTGAAGAGGAAAGCCTTCCTGATTAAACCTCCCGTTTGTTCAATGTTTATGATCGACGTGACGATCGATGAAAGAACGAAATTGTAGGCAACACTTAATGCTTAAATTTCTATTTCTGCACAGTTTCTTGTTGTCTTAAGAAATCAAGGATTACGGAACAATTTTGATTTGTGTCTTAGTGACGCTGTTGGAAATTCTGCTTAATTTAAATTCGCTACCAAGTAATTTGTCCGTTTTTCTCGCCGGGTTGCTCGCAAGGAAAAAATTTCAGCTCAGTTTGCTGTTGAGTGTTCATTGACCATATTTGGTCACAGCAGGTATATGAGCTGATAACAAAAGAAGAGACAAAGCTCAGTTGATGCGTGACACCAGTGATAATAAGAAAAAGCTAATACGCGAGTTAAACACGTTAAGGTGTCATAGTTTGTAAAGGCACAAACGTTTCGGGCATAGCCCTTCTTCAGTGTGCAGGAATATGCGCGTTGCGCCACACAAAAGCCTAACTGAAAAATGCGCACGTAAAGCGCGCGCACAAGAAAAGGACGACCAAAGCGCGTGCACGTGAAATGAAAGTACTTAAATAAAACTGAAAAAACAACGGGGCTACCCTGAACCGCAACTGCATAATGATCTTCAGAGGGTCACAACCATCTCACGTGATGAGGCATTGTCCCCAACGCGTCTCGATGTTACCAATGTTGACAGAGTACCTCTAGTACTTACTTACCATCCTTTCAACACTGTAACGAGAAAGATCCTTTTAGAGAATTTCAACATCTTATCAACTGATTCTGAGACACGTGGGATATTCCCTGAGCCGCCCCTCGTCTCATATCGATGCGACATGAATCTCCGGGATTTCCTAGTACACTCCACTAGCGGCTCTCAGAGGCCCCTTGATGCTAGCTCTTTTCCCTGCCGTCGTCCCCGCTGTCAGACATGCCAGTACATTACTTCTCAGACTGTTCTACATGGGCCCAAGAGCTCACATACCATCCAAAATCGCTTCACCGGCTGTCAGTCTGAGAATGTGGTGTACTGCATCACTTGCCGCCGTTGCACTAGCATGTACATCGGTGAGACCGGAAGGCACCTACGGGAACGCTTTGGTGAACACCTGCGTAGCATCCACAACCGGTCTCCTGGGCTTCCTGTAGCTGAGCACTTCAACTCCGCCAACCACACTATAGATGACATCAGGGTCTGCGGAGTCAAGCAATGCAGCGGCAGCAACACCAGTCGAAAGTGGCGGGAGATGCAATTAATCTTTGAGCTCGGCACGCTCAAGCCGGGCGGACTCAATATCAATTTCAGTTTTATTTAAGTACTTTCATTTCACGTGCACGCGCTTTGGTTGTTCGTTTCTTGTGCGCGCGCTTTACGTGCGCATTTTTCAGTTAGGCTTTTGTAGGGCGCTATTCTTGAGGTAAATTAAAATTACTGTCTCTGCGCTGGAAATAGAAAATGGGGGAAATCCTCAGACGTTTCGACACTGCTGTCTCTTCTTCAGTGAGAAACAATGCCGTTAAGCAGTAACGCGCGTCGGTTAATTTTGAAAGTCAAAAATGTATCTACGACACGCGCGCGCGCTAAAAAGTAACAATCAGAGAAACGCAAAGTCAATGTTCATTCCATTTGGTTGTAAAGTCTTGTGACGGAAGATCAATCTTGCTTCCATGCTGCGTCGCACCATCGTTGTCCTGAACCCCGCACAAATTACGGACACTAGCATATCGCCCACACTGTGTCCTGGGGACGAGAAATGTTTCCCAATAGGGAGGTCAGTATTCGCGCCAACTGATCGTATGTGCTCGCGGAATCTGTCGCCGAGGCGTCTCCCAGTCTTCCTGATGTAGAGCTTGGAACATTTGCGGCACGAAAGGACGTAAATCAAATTACTGGTCGTGCAAGTGAACTTGTCCTCGAATCTGAGTTGACCGCCCGGGGTGTCGAGGGTCTGCGAAGGGTTGGTATGGGCGCAGGTTACGCAGCGGGGACGGCCACAAGGGAAAGTCCCTGATTCTCCATCGGTAGGTCCTGTTGTTTGAAGGCTGCTCTTTACCAAAATGTCACGTAAATTATTGTCGCGGCGATACGCGCACAAGATACGGACGGGTTGAAAAATATCCTTGGTGTCAGGATCGGATTTGAGAAGAGCGAAGTTTCTGGTCATGATTTCCCTTACTTGCGTGTTTCGGGGATGGTAAGTCAGGACAAGAGGGACAGTTTGTTCTTTTGTGGAGGGTGCGGTGTTTGAGTTGATGGTTGATTCACGAGGTGTTGATTGAACGCGCTGGAGTGCCTGGTTTACCACAGCAGGTGGGTAGCCGCGACGTGTGAAAAAAGAACTAGAACTAGAAGAACTAGAACTAGAAGTGAAGAAATGAACTCATTTAATATTGCTGTCGAAAGCTGGTAAGGTACCTATATACTACAGCCCTGTAGCGTGAAATCAGACACGGTGACCCTTTCTTTTAACTTTGTTTTTTTTGAATGTATTAGGTGTAATAAATAACTGTGCAAAGTTTCAACAAATTCTCATTACAACTTCTTTTTCGATGGAATCACCTTAAACATTGCATATTTTGTAACGCAGGATTTTAGTCATATCTTGTACGTAAGTTTCTGTGGGTGTTTTTGCTGTTCACACCCTTACTGGAACGTGATTTGTACTGTAAGGCATAGGTATAAAACTAGTTCCCTTTTATTATCTTGTTAAACTCCCTAATGAAGTCTGTGTGATCAGACGAAAGCGGTCGGATAACAAGACAGGTTGACAAGATAAGTTGCTGTGTGCCGCTCACTAGTTGTTCTTTTAAAAAAATGTTGCGCCTTTGTTTCACGCACCGCGGGATCAGGATACGATACTGTTACGTCATTGCATTCATAGTTTTTTACCGAGTTGTCCCGGCTGACCGAGATAAAGTTGACCCTACTCAATTATTCAAAAATCTTACTTTGATATTCATGACCTCAATACGCCCTTTTCCTTCAGAATTTTTTGTTGATTTGATCACTGAAGCCTTCGTTTGTCTAACGTTTTCTTCTTCAGTATACATTTTATTGATTTAGTCGTTTTTAGACCAAAAACCAGACGTTACGTAACACGTGGTACGTAAAAAGACGTCCCGGGTAGGCGAGACAAAGTGTTTATATGAGAAAAAGTTGTCCCGCCTACCAGGGTTGCCCTATCTGACGAGGTGAGACAACTCGCCCCCCGAGTTGTCTCGCCTCCCCAAGACGAGTTGGTGATCCTCATGTAAACGGTTCGTTTGAACTTTTCAAAGAAGCAGGTGAAAAATTAGCTCGCCCAGGGTAACTCGGGGCGAGGGTTGTCTCGGGTACCCGAGACCATATAAACGGGGCCTCTTATATCGTCGCCTTAGAAGACTCGTGTCGTGTGAAAACAAACATGAACACCCGATCCGATCACGCGCGGAAAATAACACGAAACTTATAGGCTGTTGTGTGACTTGAAAGTTTTTGCATGTCTTGTGACAAGTGACAGCAGTGTAGCACGCACGACGAATGTGGCAAACCCATAGACAAATAAATAAATAAATATTATATATATATATATATATATATATATATATATATATATATATATAAATGGACAGGTAACGACAAAAGGAATGTGAAAACTCGTGGTCTTGATAAAAAAAAATCAACTGAACAACCCCATATCGAAGACATAATTATTCTCACCATCTCGCCGAAGTTGGAAATTAAACATCTATATAAGAATACTTAAATTTTGGATTCATCTTGAAAATCTTCCAGAAAATAGAATTCTCGCTAGCGAATCTAAATCAAACACAAGACAACCACCTAAGTACTCTTTGGGAATGGAAGTTTATTTCCAGTACAAGAAACTAGAGAAAATACAGGAAGAACAACTGAATAACTAAACCGGAAATAAAACTTCAGCCCACAAAGGGTGGGAGGGAAGGGAGAAAAAAGAAAATTATCTTGTAGAATCAAACTTGAGAACGATGCACATAAACGGATCTACAATGTCAACTGAAAGATACGCCCTCATGCACCATGTTACATATCCTAGGTCAGTTATAAGTAACCCCCAAAATGTACAATACGATGCCTAGCTCAAATTAATTATTTTTAACTGAGCTAAAAATATAACTATTACTATACAATGTCTCCAAATGTCAACTCAGTTAGCAGAGCATAAAAAACCCTCCTTTATATTTCCTTTAAATGAAATTCTTCGAATTCATATGCATGGTTGTACTAAACGAGAACGAATACAAACAGTAACGTACAGTTGTTATAGACTGTAGTGCACAAACTGTTGAAAATAACAGACCCAAAATAAAACAGAAAATCATGATTGCTTTAAAAAATCATCAATTTGACATGATACGTCTAATAGGAAACTACAATTTAATTCTACGTGTAAGACTAATCAGTAGTTCTGATGAAGTAGCTCTCTTCAATTAGAATTAATTAAATATGTACATCACAGACAATCTTTTGCAAAGTTAAGGTCGGGTAAACATGACTTAAGAATTGAAACTGGCAAACAATTCCTGAAAACCTAAGAATTTGCCGAAATTGTTCATCTTGTGAGGTAGCAAATGAAACTCACTCTCTTTTTCGCTGTTATTTTTACAAGTGTATCAGGAAAACGTATTAATGATGTATCTTTGAAATATCCTGACGTTAATACTCTTAGTGAACGCGACAAAACATTATTTCTTTTTAATAACATAGGCCCTTTTAAATCTAAGAAACTAGGATATTTTGTTTTCGAGGTTTTCAAGAAAAGAAAACAAATATCACGATTGTAATTTAATTGCTATTAATTACTGCTTTATTATTAAATCACTGCTTTATTAGACACCATCTATGTCTATGGGAATGCAAATTAATTGTTGTTGTTGTTGCATTGTCGGAAATGCCTTGCCCTGCCCCGGGTTACTGCAAGCCCGGGGGGGGGGGGGGACTCCCATATGAAAGTGACGGGGACGTTCGTCGTCTCGCCTAGGGTTGTAAATTGCAGATTTTGGTCTCGCTTAGGGTCTTTAGGAGGGAAAGCCAATATTTTTACCCATTCAGGTATCGCTTAGGATGTGCGTAAAGAAATATCTATATGAAAAAACCAAACGACGTCAATCTTTAGCGTCAATCTTTAGCGCACTTAAAATCACTGAAGCTCCTATTTGATTGTCTGTTTTAGCATGGTCTCGTTTAGGGGTCAAATAACGCCTGAACCACGCCCAGATTGGTCTCCTTTAGGGGTCTAATTCTAATTTTCCGACAAGCATCCCGATCACTTTCATATGGGAGTCTCCCCCCCGGGACTGCAGGACCCACTCGTTTCTCAATAAACATTTATAGTCTCGCATTCGAATTGACTAGGTCAAACTGGTTGAAAACAAAATATTATCGTATAAAAACGAATAGTTCGGTTTGGGAATTAATGATGGTTATGGGACTGAGTGGAGTCCAATTCTGTCTGTAACCATACGAGTGATTAACGAAATCCGACGACAGCGTAGCAGGAGTCCGATTTGTTTAATCACGAGTCCTGTCACCAATTAATCATATCTGTAACAAAATTCGAGAAAGAAATAGGAGAAAAACATTCCGGAGAAGGATTAGACGACAGTTTTAATTGCGAGATACGTAAGTAAAAAGGAATTAGACCATTTTCATTATGACGTCACACACGCAAGGGATTCTGGTAGTTGTAGTAAAGACTGCGCCCAGGGTCGCTCAATCGCGGGAAAATTCAGACTAATCCAAAGACTTTCTCAAAGTCCTTTAAATACATTTTTGTTTAGTTGGTTGGGCGGGGGGAGTGACATAAGCGACAAACCTGCTTTTACCCCACCGGGACACATCAAGAGAGAACAATGTAAAAGTAAGGGAGCTTTATTTGGCAAGATTTTCGATTTTTTTAATCGTTTCGCACTCGGTGCGTTACAAAACGTTTTAGCAGATGGTTTCTTGTACGCTCGATTTTCGGATCGGTACTTTTACTTGCATCCTTAGGATGGAGTCTTTTGAAGACATTTCTTTTAAAAGCTTGTTGCTACAAGGAAAAGACCTGAAGAATACTCGACGGCGGTTATAGAAGAAATTGGGTGAGTTTAATAGAGCAAAGAAATCCTTGTTCGAGGATATTGTCAGTGTCATTTTTATTTCCAAGGACACCGATTGATTTTAAGTATTTCTTCCACTTCAACCGTTGGTAAATTACACATTTGATTGTGGATTGACTTCGTTAGAATTTTTTAACTGAGCGAATCCGCATTTACAATAGCTTTCTTGAAATGTTTAAGAAGCTTGCAGAAATTTGGTATAAAACGGTGTCAAGTTAAGCGGAATTGTACTCTAAGCGTTTTGCTTTCCCAGGACAGCAAGTGCTATTCTGAATATTTTTTCATACCTGAAGGTTTTTTCCCTTTTACTCTGTTTGTCTTTTCATGGAATTCGTATTAAAATTAAAATAAGCGATCTGATATTGCAATTGCATTTATTACAGTTATTAAATCTTAATTGGCGAGAAAATGTTGTGCGTATAAACTTTTAACATTTTGTCTTTGTAGGTTTTGTTCATTAAGTTTATGTCTTATTTCGCAAAATGGTGAAAATAATTCAAAAAATAGTAATGAAAACTATTCTGGACTGAGTGTTGTTTCTCAAGCCAGTTTGCTTTCATTTGGTACTGCACATTGGGTTGTTTGAACGCAAAAAATCGTTCGGTCGCCGCCGTCTCAGTGCGAATACAAACATAGCTTGCTTTTTCAGTTGACGGAATATTTCAATCAACTTTACATGTTTTGCGGTAACTTGTAGTAGTGAATGGTATTTCTCTTTTATTTTAATGATTTTAGAACTGCCGATTCACTCAAAGCGAAATATTACGGTGGCCCACAAGTATCACGGCAAAAGTTTCAAGTCAATACTGCACAGTTAAAAAAAATACGTCAACAATTACTTTAGCTTAGTCCCTTAAGTTTTAGGTAACTAACTTTATTTTGAAATTGACAAAAAAAGGATTTCAGTTGGTAAACACGGCAAAAGTTTGAAAACGCCACGGCAAAAGTTTGTTAACACCACGGCAAAAGTTTGTGAACATCACGGCAAAAGTTTGCGAACACCACGGCAAAAGTTTGAAAACGCCACGGCAAAAGTTTGAAAACGCCACGGCAAAAGTTTGTGAACACCACGGCAAAAGTTTGTGAACACCACGGCAAAAGTTTGTCAGCACCACGGCGGAAGTGAAATTTAAAGCGGAAGTAAAGTCTCGTACCATGATTAACAATGGCCAGTGACAGACCTACGCAACTGTCCAAAGCTTTTACAGTTTGGCTTTTACAAGCATGTCTTTAAGGGACTTTCCTTTCCTGTAAGAGATCAAGGTGGTGCCGACAAACTTTTGCCGTGATGTTCACAAACTTTTGCCGTGGCGTTCACAGACTTTTGCCGTGGCGTTTGCAAACTTTTGCCGTGGTGTTCGCAAACTCTTGCCGTGATGTTCACAAACTTTTGCCGTGGTGTTAACAAACTTTTGCCGTGGAGTTTTCAAACTTTTGCCCTGGCGATTAAAATCTTTTTCCGTGTTTACCAAATCGCTTTTTCGTCAATTTCAAAATAAAGTTAGTTACCTAAAATTGAAGGGACTAAACTAAAGTAATTGTTGACGTATTTTTTTAATTGTGCGGTATTGCTTTGAAACTTTTGCCGTGATACTTGTGGGCCACCGTAAAATATTGTTAAAATGTACATGCTTTGTTTTATTTTTATTAAATCTCAGAGCGAGTCGCTCAAAGCATTTCAATGGGTTCCTCGTTTTGTTTTGCACTATGCTAAGTATGAAATTTTTATTGCTTCGATCTCCATTTGGTTCGGTTATTTAAAATCTGTTCTAATCGTTCTATATCTCCTATCTCAGAAACTCCCTCCTCCCATTCGATTCTTTTTCTCATAAGGGAAATTATATTAGCACATTATTAAGACACGTTTTCCTGCTACACACTCCGTATCCAGAATTTGGGAAAAAAGTTTTCCATTGAAATGTTCGTTAACAGCACTTCGCAATTCCTCGTTTATCGAAAAAAAAAACATAAAAAACTCCACGCTGAATTTCTTTGAATTTGTGTAGCAATCGAGCACATAACTTTGTAAAACACCTGGTAGCTTGCCTTGGCCGACATGGCGCTTCTGCTGATTTTTTGACACTTTCCCACGATCGCGCGACACTGGGCGCGATCTTTACTACAACTACCAGAAACCTTAGCGCGTGTGACGTCATAATGAAAATAGTCTATTCAAGTGTAACTGGTCCATTAGAGCGCCCTCTGATGCGTACTGTCCAATTACTTTATAGGCATGACGCGTACACACTGACCAATTCAACTGTGCCATTAATAATGCATCAATTGTAGGGAGTCCACAGTAGTTGAGAAAAGTTTAATCACAACAAAGAATCGTCCCACTGCCACAACGTTCTCAACTCACTCACTCATGGTATATATTAGAGTCCCCAAATCACAAGCTGGCATACGAAAACAATCCCCGTTTTGATTGACACGTTACAATAACTTTTGCGAATCCTATCACGCTCTGATTTAGATGTTTACTTAATTTTCTACTCATCAAACTAAATCACTTGATAAGATCAATGAATGGAACAATTCACTCGTAGTTTTTTCCTTTGGTGCTTTTTTTCTTTATAGTTTTATTCGAATCATTTCAGCCTGGTGTCCTAGCGGATTTGGACCCCCCTAGAATTGGAATCCCCTGGTCCAAAGCCACTAGCGAATATGCACCCACGGGGGTACAACAACAACAACAATTTGTTTGCACTCCCATATACATAAATGGTATTGCATACTAGCAGATCAACATTTGCGTGCAAGAAATTTCTCTACTCAGATAAACTCCCGATATCATCAACAACAACAACATTTTATTTGCATTCCCAATTACAAAATTAATGGTATTGCACATGGAAAAGAGAAAAAAAAAGATAGGGAAAGAGAAAAAACAACTACAAAAGTAAAGTAGCGAAATCGATTAATTTACATATCTATGTGCAACAAACTTTTTGACACCCTTTTTCCTCTTGTACTATTATCATACAGCTCAGAGCTCTGGCCGAGGAGGGGGGGGAGGGGGTGTATGACAACATCGACCTCCAGAAATGGGGAAAAGACCCCATCGAAAAACGTTGGGGCTAGACTCGTTGCGGATTTGGGCCCCCTGTAAGAAACTTCAAAAGAGAATATTGCTATTCGCATATAAACCACCGAAATTATCTTCTTGCTTTTCAGTCTTGCCAAGAAACCATTCTTTTGGCTTTTGAAATTCTGTAAGGTAGACGTCACATTACCTTGTCATACGCAGAAACTAATTTATTAAAAATCTCACGCGCTTGAAAGCAAAAATGAAATGTATATTCCTCGTTCTAAAAACATACCGCGAGACTGATGGCCCTATTCTACACAATAAAAGTAAGAATAAAGGGGTCCCAACTCTGTAAAAGGGGGTCTAGATCCGTTAGAGAGATTTGGACGTTCCATCCACGGCGGGCGGGGGGTTTGTCTAAATCCGAGGAGACACCAGGCTGGAATTTAGTTTTCAGTCTGGCCAAACAGGCTGATTTAGCCCGCGTAGCTGGCGGCATCGTGTGTGCGAGGGCGAAGTTTAGCGGTTGAGCTATTGTGTTTTCGATGTACAACGCTTTCCTGCAAAAGGTGGCAAATTTTCCCGCCTAAATATTGCGCCCTGGCTGAAACTCGCTAGCTTTGTATTCAGCCTGTTGGGTGGGCCAAAAATTCAGCCCGGGCCTAAGGCCAATGTTCATAGTTTGAAAAAAGAACAAAACTGCAAGCACTCATCAGGAGCCCCCAACAGATCGACTTGCTAAATATCTATTCGAAAGGCTTTAATTGCCTCCTGAGGGGGGGGGGGGGAGGAGGAGGTGGTGACTCCCATATGAAAGTGACAGAGATGCTCGTCATCTCGCTTAGGGGTGTAATTTTGGTCTCACTTAGGGTGTTCAGGACAGAAAGCCAATATTTTTACTCATACAGGTATCGCTTAGGGTAGACTTTGAACGAAAACTAATGATTTATGACAATGTTTCTAAAATCTAGTAATAGAATACAGCATTTGATGTAAACATCTTTAGCGCAATTTAAATCACCATAGCTCTTATTTGGTTGTCTGTTTTAGCTTGGTCTCCTTTAGGGGTCAAATAAAGCCTGAGCCACACCCTGATTGGTCTCCTGTAAGGTTTAAATTCTAATTTTCCGACGAGCATCCCTGTCCCTTTCACATAGGACCCCCTCCCCCCAGGAATTGCCTTACCCTGCAAGAAAGCAGAGGTTACTTGTTCGCCCTTTGTTCCAGCTTGCCTACCTAGCATGCAGGCGTAAGCAGGGAGGGGGTATTAAAAGCGAGAAAGTGCCCCTACCCTCTCCCTGTTTACATCTGTTCGGGAGGGTGGGCGAATACTCAATTCCGGTGTGACAAATTTAGACCAAAATAGGGTATGACATTCTCGGAAATAAATGTGAATTTAATCATGGCAACTTTTTGTTGATGGGGAGATGGTTTTCCATTGAAAACACTATGTGGATATGTTGAACCGAAGATTTCTGGAAGATAGCTAGTCTGGGATAGGGTAGGAATTTTTGGTGTCTGGTCTAGAGTATACAGGATTGCAAAATGGAGCTGCAAAAGTGGTCTGGTATAGGGTAAGGGTCCCAGCGGCACACCCCCATCAAAAATTTTCCGAGTTATCCTCCCTTCCCAAGAGCACATCCCCGTATGGGCCATATAAGGGAATACCCCCTGGTGTACAGTAAAATTCCAGCAATCATTATTTTTTCTTTAAATATAGTAGAGGCATGTGAAAAATCAGGAATGCAGTGGGAGCCTAACAAGGGTAAAAGCTTGCCGAAGGGGGCTGATTTTTTGCACTTACCCTTAAGATCGAGGAAACGGAAGGAGGGGGAGAAGAAGGTCTTATCCACTCAACCGAGGAGATCTTATCCATCATTACTGTGGATAAGACCTCGGGTGACAAAAACAACAAAAAAAGAGCTTCTTAACCATCACATGGCACAGTTTGCGTTCTGACAGTCTTTATTAAGACTATTACATGGAACATACTACACGACACCACACGTAAAATAATTTACTTAAATTAAACATTAAATTTAAATTATCACTTATTTATTACAAAACCTAGTATATACTGTCACAACAACAACAGGAATGGTGATGATGATGATCATCATCATCATTTCACTCATACAGGGAGTTAAGAAGGGTAAGAAAGTCTTAGTTAAGAAATGTGATTATTATACCTATGGCTCCAGTGTTTATAGTGATGAACAGCAAAGCAAAAGAAAGACCCATGGAGCCAGGTCGAGAACCGACACCAAATTAAGCTGACAACCAAAGTAAGCTGCCAAATCCACAACTGAAACCCCAGACACACCGGCCTTGCCTATTAGCAGTGGTCCATCCCTGCTCTGATCAAAGTTTATCAGCTAAATGTATTATACACAGCACTTAGTAGACTACAGCTTATTTTTTGTGGTGCATTAATTAATTAGTTTCAATGAACATCTGGTTTTGAATGCTCACTGTAAGTAAAGGCATATATGTTATCAATTGGTGACTTTCGCCTTGGTTGCAATTTTTTATCCTAATTTTTGTACACTAAATATAAGTAGAAAATATTATTAAGAAAATTGTGTACTAGTTCAGAGTACAGTGTACTTCAGCAATTAAAGCACGTTCATTATGTATTTTTAACTCTACTACCAAATTTTGCATTATCGCAATTTAAACATTTTACTAAAAATTGAATGTTGTGCATCCTCACACTATATATTTTTATTTAAGCCAAACATGCATACAGTCGAACCTCTCTACAACGGCCACCCAGGGGACAGAGTTTACTGGCCGCAGAGTGTAGAGAGGTGGCCATTATAGGGAGGTAGGGATGTAATATGACACCACTTGAGAATTCATTTAAACAGTCGTGATATTATTCTAATTGCTTGTATCTAACATTAAGATAATCAGTGTTAGTCAATGACATTACAACTCAAAAAAGAAGTGTGAAAGGTCTTTAGGGAAAATGTCGACAAAACAAAGCCAATAATTGAAATAATTTCTTCTTTTCTGAGAGTGAACCTGAGCCCGTGTCGACTATGTACGTCATCCGTCTAGGCGCTTCCCCCTTTCTTTGTGGAAATAAAGGCACAAGTACAATACAAACAACTCATTTAGTGTTAACAAAGTTTGCGCCGTACTAAAACTAAGGCTTTAAACAAGACTTTTCACTAGAAGACGAATGAAAAAAAAATTGTTCAAAAGAGGTGCCATTTGAAAAAGTATTGATCTGCAGACCACTCGCTATCAGAATCTTTTCTTTATCCTCATCGTGTGCGTGAGTCTAAGTACCCGACACTGCACGTATCAAGTTTTGTGACCTCTGCTAAGCCCAACAGCATTACTGTGGTACTTTAAAAGCACAATTGAAGGGCCCAATGGAAAAAGGGCGTAAGTGATGATTGCAGGTTGAAAATCTTAATTGCTGCTATTTACATGTAGTTGAACGTTGGCACACAGGCTGGAACATTGTTGTGCAGTTATTTCTTGACCTGAGAGCTTCAATTTGAAGAACTAGCGTATTACTTTTGCTTAAAACTGACACAAAGAAAACAACAGGACCGCGGATTCTAGGTTGAATTCCTTTGTTTTAGTTCAGGCAGAGAACAAAAGAAATCTTTCACGCATCACTTGAGCAAGTTCAGTTCAACAAAACTTAAAAAAGAAAAAGTAATATGCTAATTCTTCAAATTTTAGATCTCAGGTCAAGAAATAAGTGCGCAACAGTGTTCCTCACATGAAAACCAGCCTGTGTGCCAATGTTCAGCTAAATAGGAGCAATTTCGATTTTAACCTCAAATCATCACTTACGCCCTTTTTCCACTGGGCCCTTCAATTATTCCACAGTTGTTTGTTTTGTGGCCATTATGGAGAGGTTATTTGGGAAGTTGAGGACACGTTTTACTGGCCGTTGCTGTTGTCGAGAGGTGGCCATTGTAGGGAGGTCAAAATAAGAGCAAATGTATGGATCTTCCGCCAGGACGATAAAAAGTGGCCGTTGCAGAGAGGTGGCCGTTGTAGGGAGGTGGCCGTTAGTAGAGGTTTGACTGTATGTACATTACCGGCTTTAAATTCTTATGCATTAAAAATTGTGGTGAAAACCGCATCCAGTAATTCAATGACTAACTTGGCCTTAAAATTAAAAAGCTTACTAGGTACCATATTTTCTTAAATAAATTATGCTTTGGGCATTTAGTGAAAAAGTGTTCCTACAAGGGTAGATGAATTAAGAAACAAACAAACAAACTAAGTTTAACAGTCAGAAAATTGTATTTTCTCGAACCATGAAAACAATCTGAGTTAATTTTCTTTCTTATAAAACCCTGCAGGATCATTAACTCTTACTTTGGTTTTTATGTGGTTTAGACTGTAACCAATAATTAATTAATGCAATTAATTATTAATATATTGCTTTAGATCAAGGTTTGCATTCCAGAATACTGGCAGTGATCAATCCCTTATTTGCCTCAACAGTGTTGCGTTACATACAGCACAAAAACTCCCCACCTGGCTGTTATAAGATAATTATAAGGGTAAATTATAATTTGAAGACGCAGTTAAACAAGACCAGTAAATACAGTATCATTATAGAAAGTGTAGCCTTTTAAAATGTCCTAGTGCCCATTTAGCGGAGTCCCTAAAAGAAGAAAATGCAAACCAGCCGAGATATCAGGGACATGACAAGTTTTGAATTTCACATGGAGGATGCATGCATGTATTAAACCACCTAAAATGATCACATCATTTAAGTGCAAATGAAGCTGTAAAAACACAAATTAAAGATAAGAAAATAGAGAGAGAGCAAATCCATGACTTGACATCACCAATCCAATGTCTCTTTTTTCATTGTAAGGCGTGGACTGTTCTCAGAGAAGAATTGTGAGTACCATCGTCTATGCTTCTTTATTAACTGATCTTCTTTTACCAACAGTGGCCTTGAAATATATGTCTTATGATTCCATATCATGACGTCACGTTCAACCTTTCAAAAGTAAGGAATGTAGATCTCAAACTGTGTTAATTTGACAAAAAAATTGCCAGTATAAACATAGTAGATTACCACACAGGTTCAAAAGACAGGTCAACTTTTAAGAAAAACTCCACATTAAAAATTAGTTTATGCCCTTAAGGCTGTGGGTGAGAAACCACATCATCAGTATTTATTTATTTAAAGCGTATGCACAAAGAGAGATGAATGGTAACAACATTGCCTGAAATATTCCTGAATAGGCTCTTCAGTAGAATATATTCAGTTCCTGAATCAATAATTACACGTGAGTTAAATCGTGTAGCACAGATATCTTGTCTTCCAAGTATTTTTAAATAAGAAATCATAATATACCCCATGAGCGCTAGCTTTTGTCTGTACTGTCCGAAGCCCCTCTGTGTTATTCTGTGTTTGAAACATTAACGAAATAAACAAAAATTGTAAATGGTATTAATTTATAAACTAAAAACCTACCAAAAAAACCTGCCATCGGCTGGAATAGGCATACTATCCAAAGAATACTGGCCAAAACGTTAAATCTCTAATACACCCGTCCGAGATCAGTTCTTCAATTATTGCAAATCCAATTACAGTGTGACTACGTGGACTGGGCCACTTGGAAAAAAATTGACCAATCACAGCCTTAATTGAGAACAAAAGAAGCCAACATTTTTTCATAAGCTGACCAATAACATTGAAGGATCTAGACAATACATAGATCTCCAAATAAATTTGAAACCGTCTAATTCTGTGGACATCTCGGGAAATGGTCTAATCTTTTCAGCAGTTAGCTTATTTGTTTGTATGTGCTACGTAAGCTATAAAATTACGGTAAATGTAAATGTTTCCAAACTGGCTTTTGCCCAGAAAATACAGCTAAGACTGAATCGAGAGGGAAACATATACAGCAATAGTCAGCAACATTCCCAGCTATTACGAGATTACGTTTCAGACTTGCACCACGCTGAAACGGAACTAAAAGCTCCCATAAGGGATTTGGATTTCCTTGCAGTATTGAGACCACAGCTGTGAATTGAAAGGGCTGCAGAAGCCAGAATTAATCCATCAACGATATGAATGATTAAAGCAGGCAAATGTCGATATTTACCGATTGACTGACTGTGTTTGTTTATATTATACTCGCTGCACTGAGCGAACGCTTCTCAGAATTAAGCAAGTTTGTTGCGTTACCGAATTTCTTTTCTGAAAAGGTTTCTTCTACAAACATACTCAGGCACTAGCTGTACTGCTGAAGCGAGAGTATTCTTTAAGGTTTGTTTATGGGAATAATCGAAAGTAACCAATCGTAGACATAGCAGTTTCGCGAGAGGTCATGAACAGAGGTCACAGTTTCAATTTTTTTTCGAACCTGTATTGTCTGGATGCTTCAACGTTATTGGTTGTTTACGAAAATAGTTTTCTATGTTTTGTTCTTAATTAGCATTGTGATTGGTCTATTTTCTTCCAAGTGGCCCGGTCCGAGTGGTCACACTGTCAATATCCTCTACACCTTTCAGTCACATTTCAACCCAAGTACCAATTGAAAGTATATTACCATAGACTGCAGCTCATTAAAGCCCTGAGCTTATACAACTTCGTAATTATAAGGGGTTTAGGGTGGGCTTATAAACAGAGGGCTTATATTTCAGGGGGGCTTAAAGGAGTTACGTCACAAGGATTTTGCTATTTTAGGTCAATTCTTTGCTCAAATCATTACCTAGTGCCTTTACTCATACACAAAATGCTCCTGTAAAACTATGAGGAAGATATCAAATGAATTTTATCAGGGAGAGCTAACCATAAGAATTTTTCTGGTGATTTTTGAAAACGTAGCATCCAAACTTGAAAAAATTGGCCAAATTTTTCCAAGTTTCAATCCATTTCCATCCTTCCCATCGGTAACAACAAACGACAGGAAATAGTTTCAATGTCGTAAGATAGTCTTTAACAACAAAGCTAGACCGGCCATTATATTTGGAGTTCAATTATGTGAAGACACTTTTTAGCTTTTTAAAAAGATACTAAAATAGCGTGACATAACCTCTTTAATATATATTAAAAAAAAAACGTTTCGAAACGAGCCACAGCAGTGTTGATTGAAATACATTTTTAATTTACCAGTCTTTAATTAACCTTTGAAACATCACAATAAATTGAAGTCATCTCAAATTTAACAACAAAAGCAAAACTGTAACAACACAAAGGTAACCGGAACGTAACAAAACAGAAGCTCAGAGTTCATCTTCGCAGTGTTCTGTGAGTGTACTTGATATTAAGGAAACAAGGACAACTAGAGGGGGGCTTATATCCAGGGGGGCTTATAACCAGATGTATTTTTTTTGTTTTCAGGTAGATTGGCCTAAAAGTGGGGGGGGCTTATAAGCAGCAGTTTATGATATCTGTATTTGTGCCATTTTACTAAATGCAAAAGGTAAAACCTGGGAGTACTACCATACAATCATTATTCCGTCAACAAAACTTCAGTCAATCGATGTAATTTGTTTTATTTTGTTCTGTTTCCACACACCTGTATAGCTTCTGCATAAAGGAAAAACTTGGCCACAATTGTGGGAACTGTTTTGGCTGCATACAGACGGTGACGCATGGTCTGCAGAAGAGGTTCTTTAGGAGTGAGGGACTGAAGAAAAATCCCATCACCAAAGATACTCTTAAATTTCATAAACACAAGGCCAGGACCAGTCTAAAATGAAAAGACAAAAAAAATTCAGTTCTACCACAGCTTTACCATCCTGTGAGTGGCTGACTGTGCATTTGCACTGTCAAGCACAGTGGTGAGATGACTAAATTCACAACCTTGGTGAAGTTCCAGGAAACAGACTCCAGTTCTTTTGTAATCTTGAGTTTGTTTTCTAGAAGCTTTCCACAAATTATGACCGGATAAAGTCAGGCTCTAGGAAAGTAAGCAAGTTAATTAGCCCTGAGAAGTGATGACATTTTTTGTTTTGTGCTGTAAATATGATCTCTTGATTACATTGGTCAAGGTTATCCCACTAGAATTGAAATCTTTTTCACTTATTAATGAACAGTTCAAAACTAAAACAAATAATAATTAAATTATTATTAAACTCTTTCCTGGTTAACAAATCTTCTGTAGTTACTATTATTAGACCACCGTACAGCCCTGCTGACACAAAGGATGGGTCAATATTTAGGGGAAGGCTGGTACAAATGGAGGGAGGTTATGTTCAAATTCTCCTGACCCTCTCCTTTTTGAAGCGCATCTTTTGCTGACCCTCTCCCCTTGCCCCCCTTTCTATAACAAAGCTCCCTAATATGCACGCATAAATGTATGTGGCCACCCTTTTCCCTGCATAAAAGTCACTGACACAGTCCCCCTATTCGCACAGTCCCCAATTCAATAGAAAAGACATTGGCAGTTGACATGTACAGGCCTAGGGTTGAATGGGTCAACGAGAGCCGGACCAGAAAAAGCCCTCTGGCCCTGCTGCATCATCAGCTTCATTTGACATTTTCCTATAAATGTTATGTATGATAAAACATTTATTGACTCAGTTAGTTTGGGCCTGACTAGAAAATATTTGGCTCTCAGCCACGGCGTAACAGACTGAGTGCAGTGAGGTCTGTATCCCATATGACCTCAAGCTAAATATTTTCCTGTTTGGCCCACCCACTCTGGCGATAAGTACACTCTCATTTTTAAGCAACCCTTTTTTCAAGTATCTTGGCAGTATCAGAAAATTGCAGTCTCTGAGTGTTGAAGTTTTTGATGGCATAACGTATTGGATAAAGGCAAACCAAATTAAATTGCTTGTATGAAAATCTTTTGTCAAAATTTTTCTTTAGAATTATTTGAATTATGCTGCATCCTGCACTCATTGTAAAAAACACCAATCTAATTGACATGTTTGCCTACTCAACAAAACCCACGACAAGATATAGTCTGGAACATCAGCGCTCCTAATACAAACCTGCCTGGCAGTTAAATGGAAGTCTGTAAATGGTACTTTGTATCCAAATAGGAACAACGTGTGAGTCAACTTCAGGAAGCCAACATGCTTGTCCTCATTTTCAAGTGGTTCCCAGTTAGCAGACCATTTGTGTTCAGCGACATGGCACCAGTCTGAGAAGTTGTACCTAAGATCTGCTCCAGTGACAATAGGTGAGCTGTGTAGATGACCAAGGTGACTTACATCTGAGCCATTTTCTGGAACTTCCTTGATAAATTTGGAATAAATGAAAATGAAATGTTAGAATGGTAATTTTAGGTGGACACACGACTAGTCACACGACCGAAACTTGACCGTGATTCAGCCTTCTTATCTAATAACAGAAATGTTTATCCAGCCTAAAAATCACTGGAACATCAAAAAGAATTATTATTCCAACAGCAATCAATTTAAAAGCAATATCTGTAAGGGTAGTTTAGAAATATTTCTATTAATGTAAATTATGAACTTTTGGACTAATTTATGCTGCATTTTAGCAGTTTTAAATAAAAATATCTTAAAATCGCAGCCACCTGGGAAACTCAATGTACATTAAGAATGTTTTGCTATCATAAAAGATCTTTCAACTGAAAAGAGAAAGTGTTAAGTTTTATCTTTCTTGAAATACTGAAGAAAATTGCAGGAATGACCAAAATCAGCCCGTAAAAAATTGAATCATGAATTACGTGAAAATCCTCTTACAGATTTTTCCTTACATACAAGTTGTGTAGGTTGAGTAGTTCAAATAGTTCAAGTTTCGTCATTAAGTGTCTGACTAGTTTTCGAGATATTTGACATTATTTAAAATAAGGGTTATCCATTACCGTTGCTATGGTGACAGCTGTTGCTAGGAAACCAATGATGAAATAAACTTTGGTCATATGTTGAAAAGGTGGTGTATTATCAAGGAAATCGAAGTTTATCTTCTACGCAAAATTTTGATTTCAAAAGATACACTCCAAGGTCAAAAAAACTGTTGCGAACCTCCTTAAGTGCCATGTAGCCTGCGTGCAGATATCTCACATTTCGTTTGCTCCACACGGAAAAGGGAGCAAGATACTGGAACGCCATTAGCGATGACCTTATATGCAGGTATCCCTTTCCTGCACAAAGTAATGGCAATAGGAATCATCTGCATGCATGCTATAAGTTTTTAATTAGTGAAATATACATAGAAGAATACAACGATTACACCAGGCTGCATTTTATGAACACTACGCTGAAGATCTCTGGCGTGGGTTTCAGTTTTTGGCGTACAATAGCCCTTTTCACAGTTAACTTTAATTTCTCATTTGCATTACAATGTTTTTGAACGTAGATGTGAGGCAATTTCGGGCTAAAAGAGCAAAATTGCCCGAAATTGCCTCACATCCATGTTCAAAAACATTGTAACGCAAATGAGAAAAGGTAACTGCGAAAAGGGCTATTTCTTAGAAGATTAAGTATTTCTCCGGCGTGGCATTGACACGGTATGCACCTAGGCGATTACATCATCAAAAGCAATTTAGTTTACACTAAATTTTCTGCACAGCCTTAGACATTAATAATTAAAGTACAGAACATGCAAAAATTTAGGCACTTTGGAGCGAAAAAAAAGACCCAAAACGTCACTTAGGACGCTCTTGTCCTGAGCCTTCAATTATGCATTCACCTGCATTCATATTAAGCTTATATACTTTTTCTTACAAACAAAGAGCAGTCACTTATAGAGCTAAGAGTTAGAAATTAAAACGTCTGCATAAATTATCAATGTATGGCGTTTGCGGAGTTGTCACCAAGACCACAGAGAAAAAATATCAACTCAACATATAAGCTTAAGCTTAATAGTTAAAAACCTTCTACATGAAAAAATCTTCATCCAGACTTCTTCCGGACAACTTGCTTGAAGATGTATCAAAGTATCTGGTTATTTAGGCGAAGACTGATCTGGAGGTCATCCTGGCTATCGTTACTTTTAGGGGACTCGCGCTACATAGGAAAAAACCAGTGAAAAACTGTTTGAATGCACGCGCAAAAATGACGAGTGACAAATTTGATGACGAGCGTTTATTAGCGAGAAAAACAAATGAAAACAAAATGAAAAACGGTGAAACACTCATCTACAATATTTAGGGTAAAGCACTGACCGATAGTGATTAGGCCTAAGAACTCATCTACACTTCTGTTTAGGGTTAAGCACTGATTCTACGACGGTTAGCTTTGTTATTGTTGAGTTTAGTTATTGCTAAACTTTGTACAGTTAATTGAATTCGTCATTTTTGCGAGTGAATTAAATTCGTCATTTTTGCGCGTGCATTCAGACAATTTTTTCTCTATATAGCGCGAGTCCCCTAAAAGTAACGAAAGCCGTCATCCTTAGGCTTTTGTATGCTTATTTATTGATCTTAGTAGTTTAACCTGTAGTTTCCGTGGTTCAATGTCTGTTTACTCCATCGCTGCCTCCCTATCTATTGGTTTTAGCGTGGGTGACCGCTGATAAATTAGCATAAAACAATCGGTATCTCCCCCGGGACCGACTCAAAGAAGAGCGCCAATAATGTCCTAATCGATCATAGCAGATTGTCTTTCGTGTATGTTTGGTTTATTTATCGCGCAATTTCCAAAGCGGATATAAACAATCTGTTTCTATGGCAATGTTACCAAAACGAAAACGCTAAATAAACTACGTCGTCGCTGATTTCTTTTCTTTTCGTTTAGTCGACCCTTGAGTATTTTAATAACCAGAATAAAACTTTATTCAGAGCCTCCCTTTTGACTCTTAGCGGGTACTGGACATTTTATAACATTTCGCGGACTGTTGCATAAGCATGTAACGCCGCATTTTAAATAATTCACCTCTGAAATGAAAGAAAGAAAAAAAAACTGTCCTGTGGATTTGTTGTGAGAAAGCTAAAAAGAACTTACCAAGTTAACTAGAAAAGTTTATAAACCTGAAATTTTTACCACTGAATTTTCGTTTCGTGACATAAGGTACTAGAACGTGATCGACAACTGATGTAACTGGGCCGTTACGTTACAATTAACAAGTCACCGCCGATCAAACTACAGATTGCAATGCTTTTGAAAGTGCAAAAAGAACATTAAGGAATACGATCGCAATTTTTTTAAGGCTAATAGTAAATGTAATCAAAACATAAAAAAAACCAGGTTACCTCAATGTGTGCATTAATCATGTGTTGTGTATATCCTCGATATGTCCACTTCCCATTCTTAATTTCTTCTATCTCGTCCGGAATCCATGTAGGTTCGATTCCTTCTGCATGGTACCACAAATAAATAGCATCGTTCATCTCTAAACACGGCCAAGCTTTGGTTCTTGCAAAATCGGGAATGCTCTTGCTATAAGGAATTTCTACACACTTGCCATCCTCTCCTCGGAATTTCCAACCATGGAATGGACATTGTATACAATCTCCTACAACCCTGCCTCCGATCGCAAGATTAGCTCCCAAATGAGGACAATAAGCATTCACAATATGCACCACACCATCAGATCCTCTGAACACAGCAAGCTGCTCGCCAAGCATGGAGATATATTTCACTTCCTCGACAGGCAACTCGTTTGAAGCGAGTACATGGAACCATCCATTTGGGTAAACAGGTGGAACGTCTCCACATTGCCTTCTCTTTCGAATTTCGTTCGCTATGTCTTTTAATGACCTCTTCTCTTCCGACATATAGCCAATTTCGTGGAGTTTCCGTTGCAGTTCTAAAGGTGCAAAGAAGAGCTTCCAAAGTTTCTGCAAGAAGTAACAGCTTAGAAGAGCTCCTACAGCCAATAACCAGGGGTTTACGATTTGCATCTTCGCCGTTACCAGCGGCAACATATCTCCCCAGACTGAGTTAGAGAAATCGTGTAACTTAAGAAGCATTGGCGAAGCAGCTGCAACAACGGCCAAGAAAAGAGAAAAGCAAAGGAGTTTTGTGGACGCCATTGAAGACCGCATACCGTATTTCGCAAGGTGCACCCAACTTGAACTGTACCTACTCCAACTTGCACTGACACACAGCTCACGAATGGCACTCTGCGATTGGTTGAAACTAGTTGAATACATGCATACATAATTGGGTGTCAAAATGTTAACAAACAGTATAGCTATCAGAAAATATCTGTTGAACTTGGATCATATTCAGTGCCGATAAACGCTGCAACAAAAGCTCTACAAACT